>WYDI02003640.1:0-80429 GCA_009867235.2 Psittacus erithacus
GGGGGGGGGGGGGCGGGGGGGGGCCCCGGGCGGGGGGGGGGGGGGGGGGGGGGCGGGGGGGGGGGGGGCTCCGCCCGGTTCCGCCGGGGGCCGGGGGGGGGGGGGCGGCGGGATTGCGGGATGGGGAGGCGCGGAGCGGAGCCCGGCCCCGGCCCTCCCCGCCGCCGGCAGGTGGGACCGCCCGAGCCGCCGGCCGAACAATGGAAGGCCCGCGGGCGACTCTCGCCCGGCCCCACTCGCGCACGGCGGGGCCAGGTGGCGCGGGACGGACGGGGCGGGACAGAGGGTGTTGCCGCCGCTGCAGGGGGCGCAGGCCGCGGGGAGCCGCTCTTCGCGCCGCCGTGCCCACACCGCGGGCGCAGAGGGGCGGGGGGCTGCGGGTGCGGCTGTGACACGCGTGTCAGCGGCTGCGGGCCGTGGAACGCGCGCCCCGGCGCAGCCGTGTCACGTGTGGACGGGTCTGAGTTTGGGCCCCTCCACGCTCCCGAAACGCGGGGAGCGGCGTTGGCTGCCGCGTGCGGCCATTCCCGCCCGGCCCGCGCCTCGGCCAGCGGCTCCTGCTGCGTGGATGGAGCATGAAAACGAGCTCGTTCCCCGTTCCCGGCTGGCACCCACGCTTGCGAAAGCTAGGAAATAAAGAGCTGAAATCGAGGGAAGCTCTCAGGGGCACTGACAGCCCTTGATCAAATCTACCAGAATTTGCACCATAAAGACTCCCGGACCCGGCTGTGGCAGGTCGGAGTTCTGTCATTATTACAGCCAATTCCTTAAGATCTTTTGACGAAAAGATCTCGAATCTCACCAGTAAAATTATTTGTGACACAGCCATGTCCTAGTAGGAGACTGTTGCTGTTGCAATTAAATATTCCTTTTAATTTATACAGAAAAGCACCGCTATAAAAATTCAAAGTGGCAAGCTTGCATATTATTTTAAAATAATGATAGTAATATAAGTGAAGCTTTTTTCTTTCCCCAGACACTTCTGGGGGTGGACTGCTATGTGAGCTTCCTCCTGCCTGGCAGATACGGTGTGACTATTTTTGTATTGTCTGTCATTCCCTCACATTTATAGAAATTAGGAATTATGTAATTTTACATGGTCAAACGACACGTGAACCCTTCATTTAGATGAAGATTTGAAGGGTTTCCTGGATTTAATTTCTGTTTCCTGACACAGCCTTTTTCTGCCTTGACTTTGTGTTGCTGCATCAAGCAGAATGCATCTCTTGATACTCATGAAAAAACCCCTTGGTTAAAACCCCATTGATGAGAGCTCCAGCTGCTGGCTTTTCCTTGATTGCACTCGAGCTGTGGTCCCGTCATCGGAAATGCTGCCATTGCATGTGGCAGGATCACCGAGCAGTACCAGTGACCCAAATGAAGAGTAGGCATATGCTGGATTTCTGCTGAATTGAGAGTATATAATAAAGAGTTGCTTTTGCTAGCAGTGCTCTTGCTGCTTACCACAGAACAGGTGATACCTGATAGTCAGCCTGGAGAAGAGAAGGCTCCAGGGAGACCTTAGAGCAGCCTCCCAGTACCAGAAAGGTGCCTACAAGAAATCTGGAGAGGGACTGTTTACAAGGGCATGTAGTGATAGGATGACGGGAATGGCTTTAAGCTGAAAGGGAGTGGATTTAGATTAGATACTAAGAAGGAATTATTGACTGAGAGGGTGCTGAGGCACTGGCACAGGTTGCCCAGAAAGCTGAGGCTGTCCCATCCCTGGCAGTGCTCAAGGCCAGGTTGGACAGGGCTTGGAGCAACCTGCTCTAGTGGAAGGTGTCCCTGCCCGTGGCAGAGGTTTGGAACTGGATGAGCTTTAAGGTCTCTTCCAATCCAAACCATTCTGTGATTCTATGATACAGAACAAAAACCAAAAGCATTTTGCCAAGTTAGAAGTGTCAGACTGGGTTTATGTCAGGTTTGAATCATGTGACCACTGATTGTTTTGTTATTGGGGAGCACTTAATTTGATTTCCTCCATCTTTAAACCACAGTCTTGTGTCCTTTCTTCAAGAAAAGACATGTTTATCCAAATATTTTTTCTTCCTTCCATAGTCCCTTTACTTAAATAATGTTGGGGGTTTATTTAATTGCATTTCTAAAGAAAAATGTGAGTGTGCATGTGAATTTCTAAGCATTATAAAATAAAGATCTCCAGCCAGACAGCCGGCAAAAGCTTCCAGAAGATGCCTTTGGGGCATGCAGGCTGACCAACTGCACTGCCCGAGGCAGGTTCAGAGGAGAAGGAGAAGACTCTGTGGCTGCTCAGCCCAGCAGGCACCAACAAGGAGCAGGTGCTGAAAACTGTCCCAAGAGTTGCTGGGCAATACACAGCCAGGAAAGAGCTTTCGAGACAATGAAGTGGTTTAGAAGCTATAGTTCTACTTTTAAAACATTACTGTGGCACTTACTCTCCTAACCTTTGCCATTTCTGAAAAGAAACTTGGGCTTTCAAGTGCTGTGAAATGAAATAAAACTCCAGATGATTGTGTTTCATCCATGTCCTAAATCTTACCTACTACCCTTGATGTCCAGCGTTTACTCCCAGCTTTTCCATTATGAGTGATAAAAACACAAGCATCCAAGTCTTAACGTTGTAGTTGTGATCCTCCTGATGGTTTTTTGCCAGCACTGGAATTCTGCAAAATTGCAGGTCAGAGGAATAACATAGTAGATTGCTCTACTCTGCAGTCCACAATAAGCCATTTTCTAACCTTTTGGGGGTTTTTTCTCTTATAGGGCCGTCTCTTTGAATGTGAGTAGAGTCCTTAGGGCTGAATGTGGGATTTTTCAGGGTCCTGCAGGAGTCATAAAGTTCCAGCTGCTGGTTTGGATTTGCTCCAGAAATGTGCTTCAAAATGAGGGATAATTCCTATTTTTTTCTGAGTATCATTGGCTTCTCAGGAATAACATTCAACCACATTCACGTCATTGAGTGGAATATGTATGCTTCTCCCTGTCTTATGCAAGACTTTACAAATAAATCCTTTTAGGCAATGATACTCTGTAATACTGATTTCTGTACCACAGGAAAAGCTTGCATGGGTGCCTAGCTCAACTTAATTTAATTGCATTCTCTTACTCACATGAGCTGTTTTACACTGAACAATGCTTCTGTGTATCCCAATGCTAGTAATGGAAGAAAGCGGTCACCTGAGTTAGATGTGCCTTTTGTTCTGAATATATCACACTGGCAGCATGTAAACTTCCTGCCAGTTCTTTTCTGTCTACAGCTTTTTCCCCCAGAGAATTTTAAATGAATCGAATCTTGGTTTTCAAGGAAGCATCCTGCTAGTTAAAAGCTGAGGATCAGCTCCTTGCTTAGCAGCCTGTCAGGGTTCACCCTGTTGTCTCCAGAAGACAGTACTAAAGAATAGACCATGCAAAACAGACTTAGTTTGGCCCCTGAAATTACCAAGGTGGATACGCTTTCGTCATGTGCCTTTCCTGCATATTTCATTTTGCTGCTTGTCTGCATCAAATTCTGATAAATGTATTTACTTACTCTTTCTGGCAAGCGACCTGCAGCCAGGAATACTATTAATGACACTCAGCACACTTTGGGAGGCCCATTATCAGAAAGCCAACTGCTATTTCAGGCACATTAGTTGTACCCATTATCCACACACAAGTCACACGATTGATTGTCTTATGCATACTCACTAGCCTGGAAATTATGATTTGCCAGTACTGGACCAGTCATGAACTTAACATGACAGTTAGGGATCAGCAGCTCTACTGGCAACTGTTCCTACTGCAGGCAGTTAGTGTCCTGTTCCTGGAGGCTTAGGGCCAGATCATTAAATCTATCTGCCTGCTGGGATGGGAGACCTGGGGCCACTGCTTGTCACCTCAATTCTCCACGCTGTGGAGAACTATGATCCATCTCCTTCTGAATAAACCTTACACCTGAAAGGTGTGCAGGATCTAACATCTCACAGAACATCTGCCTGTTGCATGAGCTCTTGACAAGCATAGTCAGCTGGAATTAACAGCAGTGAGATGGAGGGAAGGAAAAAGAACTAGAATGCAGTCTTAGGGTTGCCTCAAGTACGGCTAGAGCTGAGTTAAAGCTATTGACACTTTATAGGGACAGAAAAGATGGACTCGGTTTTACACAATAAGAAATAATTCCTAAAATGGCTGCAAGTTTTTGAGACACTACATGCCCCAGCATCCCTAACACCAAATCTTTGTAACTGTAGCATGAGGGAGGAATAGCCCTCAAAAGCTATAAGCAGGCTCTGCACTAGGGGTGTGAAAGATGATGTTGGGCCAGCAAAAGCATGGCCATGAAAGCACATGGCCATGAAAGCACATGGCCATGAAAGCACATGGCCATGTAGATGGGCTCCAAGTGCCTTTTGAGAATAGGACCTCAGCTGCCTACATGTGTTTACAGTTTTCAAGTTTTACCCCAAATCTTAAAAAAAAGGTTTTTATTTTTTACCTGCTTTAACAAACTGATGCTCAGCTACAGTGCAATCAGAAAAGTTTTGGTCACCTTTTTTGCTTTTTGAAATGTAGATTAAATTTAGTTCTTTAGGAAAATTCAGTATCATTAATGCAAATTTATGTGAATGACACTATTATCTGCATCTCCTACAATATACAGAACACTGAGCTGATCAGAGAGAACCTTTACGTAAGGTACTTGAGATAATGTAGTGATCTTACAGAATGTGTTTGTAACCCTTCCACCAGTCAAGGCAGAAAACCTGCAATTATATTTTACAGCAGCAAAGACTGTTACATAAGTTGTTTAAAACATTCAAAGAAGATGCAGATTGGAGCGGTATAATAAGATAAGTATTTTATCATGAGTTTTCTACAAAGAAGACATACTATTTAATATTAATTACTACCATTATTCAGTGCTAACAGCCCTGATCCAGAAGAGGATGTACAACAAACTGTAACTTTAATGATATGGTTAGTTCCACCAAGGGAGTGAAAGGTGCTTTCCTGGATCAGGCAATCCAGCAGGTTTGTAAAGCTGTACTCACAGTGACATTTAGAGATTCATACTCTCACTTTAAAATGAAAAGGGCAAAATGTGGTATGGAATAAACTAATATGAAATATCCATATCTGTGTATATTATGTTTCTCCTTTGGACCATGGCAAGGTGTAGTTTCTTGGTAAGAAGCACAATCCATTTATAATTTTTTTTGTTCTCAAACTAGATGCTAGTATATATCTCACCTTAACGGTCCTGCAGGACTACTTCAGAGCTAAAACTAGCAGCATGTTTCAACTTTATTATAAAGTCTCAATACTACTAGGTAGTACTGCTTGGTTTTTTTCAGACTTAGAAAGTGCAAAAAAAGGTCACAAAATATTGATTTCCATTATAAAAGTAATTCACTGAACCATTGTTTATATGTTCATTGTCCTGTTCATTTATAAATATAGGCAAGTTGCGTAATGATTTATGAGAATGAGTTGGTAATCAGAATTTGAGTAGAGGATTTTTATTTTTCAAAAAAACCCATGAAGCCTCTGCGTTTTGCTTACATAGGCAAAAGCCTTGCATGCACGATTTTACTTAAATTTGATTGATTGTCATTTACTTGCTGATCAGATGACTCTCAAAAGGAACATTGGATTTCTACAGCAGAAATAAGTCTCTTCTTAGTTTCACCAAAGTAAGTAATCATCCAGTTGCACTTGGAAGTACCTATTTGTGAATCCACTGCATTTTACTGCCAGCACTCTTCAAATATAGTAGTAATAATAATAGTAGTAACAATTATTACAATTATTTGCAGTACATTTGTTAAGGGTTACATTTAAGGATCTTAAATATCCTTTCCTTAGCCCTGCCTTGGACAACAAAATGTTCAGCTGTTAATATTAAGAATTTGTACATTCGGTTATTCAGTCAGGGTTACACCCATGCAAACCTATTAAAGTTAACTGGACAGAAAAAAACGGGCCATTAATTAGTCCTGTTAACCATTTATGATGCGATTATTTTTAGCTGACTTCTTGATTTTCCAGTATGTACTGGGAATTTGAATTTTTCTGCTTCTCCTCTTGTCACCCTCTGCTAAAAAGCTTACAACACATGTGCTTATATTGTACATTTGCTTTTGTTATGAACATTCAGAACATGCCTCTTTGTAATTAGTATGATCAGTTGTTATTACCAACATTTTTTTTAGCAATCAGTGTAGTAATTTACATTTGCACAGGAAATCCAAAGCAGTTCACAAACTACTGGTATAACTGTTTTAGTTACTAAAAGTTAAAAATAGAGATTTTTACATTGAAAGGGAATAAACTGAAACTGACATGTTTTTGAAATGAAGGATGGGAAAACAAATTCAGAACTAAAAGTAGCTGTTACCATGACACAGTCAAAATGTTTAGGGGAAAAAATACCACTGACTTTAAAATAGCAGAGTGGTTTTCAGAAACTTGAACTGTTAGGGAACTACCTGATCATTGCTCAATGGAGACGAAGCCCTGGAAGAAGCCAGGTGGTCTCAGTTCCCTTGGAGCAAGGACAGGTGGAGGCTACCCAGCCTGCTGCTGAACAGAGCCTTCAATGCTAGAAACCTTTTTAAGGGTTGGTGTAGAAAATGAAGAAATGCAAGATAATGATAATCAAGTAACATATGCCTGTTGGAGAAAATGACACCTCTATGGCAGCCAATGCAAACATGACACTTTGAACTTTCTCTCATATAATATAATAAGTGGAATGATATCAAATATTTTAATAAAACTCCCTAGCTAGTAATTTTCACTGTGATACGTCTTGAGGGTAGCATGATATTATGCTACTTGGGAAAGAGCTTTTTATTTTCCAGCCTATTCATTGCTTTCTCTCCTACAAGGCTCCTGTACAGAAATACCATAAACTCTCTCAAAGCCTTTATAAGAACAAAGACTGACTCAAAAAAAAGAGAGAGAAAAAAAATCCTTTGATGCCCATTTGTGACCAGTAGGACAGATTACAGACACCAAAACAGTGTTACAGCAAAGTCTCAACAACAAAGAACTTCAAATTGTACAAACAAGGGTTTCTGCAGTTTTATAATGCAATAAAGAGTCTCATTAAAGTCTAATAGAACCAGCTCAGAAACTGCAGCTAACCCCATGTGTAGATCTACAAATTAGCTATTATAAGCAATTCAAAAGTTTCAGCCTTCCCCAGTGGCTTGTAATGCACACTTACACTGACTGTGTTCTGGGGGAAAACACCCCTGTTCAGATTTATTAAAACAATAACCTCTGGGGCCTCAGAAAGAAATCCACTGTGACACTTCATCATACAAGGATTCTGAGGGAGGGAATCATCTAGGGGAGCATTCTTGCCAGCCATTCCTGACCCATCAACTTGGGATGTCGCAGCCTGCAGCTGGTAAGGTCATTGCTTTCATACCCAACTATTAGCTAAAACTGCCTAACAAGGTCTGTACCATCTTCCAAGACACCTCCCAACACACCTAGGTAATGCATGCTATTTACTTGCACAGCAGACTTCTAACTCAAATTAGTTGAGTAGTATTGCAGATAACACTATCAAGGTGCTTGCTATGGCACAAATACAGGTAACTCAGACCCATGCTTGTGATCATGTAAGCACTCATGTTAGCCATGCTGCCGGCCATGTTCTTAACTTTAAAAAAAGAAATTCATGGGGGCAGTGAGAAGCAGCCACCAAGCAGAGGATCCTGCTCTGCTTCCATGTCACCTTCTTGCTCCTCCTAGCTCAGTGAGGCTCTGAGATGCTTCTTCATGGTCTGAAAAGAGATGTAGGATTCCTTCACACTCCTGAGAGAGAGAAGAAGAGGAATGTTAACTGTAATGCTGCTACTGTAGGAGGTCTTCCTGTGGTAGCACTTTCCTGTGATTGCTGGCTATGTCTACCCTGCACTGAATTGGGCAGGTGCTGAGGATACCAAACCTAGCCCAGGGCTGTGAGGGAAGTTACTGCCCCTTGCAGTAGCAGTTAGCATCAGGACCACAAGACAGTAAATTATAGCGTAGATTTGTTTCACAAAACAACCCACAACAGAGCATACAAGCTCGCTATAAATTTTTGGAGGATTCACCAAGCTGAAGTTCTTGGATTTGCTTTACCCTGAATGAAGCAATGAATCTTTAAGGTGCTGCTGTAAAAGCATTGGTTGCAATTGCTAATTCACACAGGAACTGTAACTGCACAAAAAATAAGAAAGTAAACAGTCTACCATGATAAAGCAAGGCCAGTAGGGTGTGGGTTCACCATACATCTTACTCCATCTTTTTCTTTGCTACATGCATCATATTTTCTTTATAGTAATTTATACCAGTTGCAAATTCTGGTTTTGAACAAAAGGCAGCTGGCAGCTGTTTGCTATGTGTGTAATTATGATTGCTCTCATGCCATGAACATACTACTTATTGAGTGTATTTCAAGATGCGATGGGTGGTACTTGTTTTACTTTGCTCGCAGCAATGGCATCTTCTTTTAATGAAGTGGAGCTGGGTGGCAAGGGAGGTTTTACTCACCATATCCTGCTAGCAGTGCACTGGTTTCTGTGTGTGCTGCTCCCCTTTCCTAAAGGCAACAAAGTACTCACAGGAGGGGAGGCTTCAGGGGTACATGGGTATTGAGGACATGGGAGAACCAGCAAGAACTGATCATGCAAGTCTGCCAAAACACAATGGGATCAGGAAACAGGTTGCTGGGGGATCCAGGCCTTAGAGGTTACTGGAGGAACAATTTCTTCTAGGGTCTGGAGAAGGTTTTATTGGATTTCCTTACAGCCCAGGAGGTCTCTCCTGGACTGAGAACAGGCCTTAAGGAAAAATCTCACATCTCGAACATGCAGTTGGCAGGCAAAACAGAAACTGTTTACAAACCCCTGAAACAACATTTTGTCTTAGCCAAGAGTTTGTTATTTGGAAAAAAAGCTTACAGCTGCAGTTTTTGTTCAAACAAAATGCTACATTTAAAATCTGAAAACCATTTTGGTGCATTTCAATGTTCTCTTTCAAGAAGTGATGAAGATGGATTGACCTTGGACTTCTGGCCATTTTAGGGTCCTGTTATAAATAGCAAACAAAACACAGATCATAGAATCATAGAATGGTTTGGGTTGGAAAGGACCTTAAAGTTCATCCAGTTCCAGCTCCCTGCCACAGGCAGGGACACCTTCCACTAGAGCAGGTTGCTCCAAGCCCCGTGCAGCCTGTTGAGCGCTGCCAGGGATGGGGCAGCCACAACTTCTCTGGCAACCTTCTTGCAGTGTCTCACCACACTGACAGTAAAGAATGTCTTAAAGAATGTCTAAATCTACCCTCTTTCAGTTTCCTAAATCTATCCTTTTTTCAGATGCTCAGAAATTCTCTAGAAAGTGGTCTAGCTATTGAAATACCTAATACGATAAAATAAATAAGAAAATAAGACCTATATGTAAAAGATACTGGAAAACTATTGCTGCTAGAATTTTAATTCAGATGTTTGATTTCCATATTGTAATACAATTTCTTTCAGGCTGTTTCGTTCCTATTTGCCTAACTTCCAAATCTTGTCTGGTGTCTGAGGAATAAAACCAAGAAGATTGTATTAAGGTTCTAATGAATGATGAATTATGAGACCAAAGTGGTTGCAGTTTGTGGATAGGCATATAATGTCATTGAACAGCTGGGAGCCAATAAGAATGGTAATTTTCCTAAGTCAGTGCATGAATATGCAGGTTGCTTCTCCCTAGACTGCTGAAATACCAAGAGTACCTAATCACACTGGGGAAAAAGTATTTTACTTAAATGCTGCACATGAACTGTTGACATGTTTTACTCCGTGCCAGACAATGAAAGGAAAACAGAGCAAATAAAGAACACTCACTGTGAAATTATTTTGTATTTTGCAAAATGGCAACAACTGTTTCCTCCTGCATTGCTTCAACAATAGGAAACATCCACTGGAAAATCCTGAAAATGAATACTGACAGTGCATTTAATGCATTTCAAAACAAGCACATTCTATGTATTATGTCTATTCTACAAATATAATCTAAGTCTATGAAAGATGTATAAATTAATACATCCCCTGTAACTGTATGCATACCTGAATTTTCTGTGTTCTTTAAAATATATTGAGCTTTTCCTTAATGAGCAATAGACTGCATGTCAGGAATATTTGAATTTGGATGTTTCAGAGCCCACTATTTTCATGCGTGAGCTTGTACTGCAATACCTGAATATATAAAGTACTTTTGTGGAGAAAACTGAGGGAATACCACATGGAAAACTGTTTTAATATCTTTTATCAGGAAAGGCAAAAGCATGTGGTTAAATGAAAAATGCCTCTCAATAATTATGGAAAACAACTTTGAAAAGTAAAAAGGGGCTATTGTAGAGTGCTAAAGAGTTAACACGTGTTCAGGAGTATAATGTTCTAATTCTGCCCTTCCCCTTCTGTCCTTCTCTTTTCTTCCATCCTTCTTTCCAAGTATGTGCTTCCCCATCCCTGTCCACCTCTGTCCCTTCAGCCTCACCTCTCCCAGGAACTGGTGTCCTTCTCGTTGGTGCTAACAGCCCTTGGCTGGGTGGTGACAAAAGCACCTCGTGAGCTGAGAAGGGAGGAGAAGGAAGCAAAGACAGCTGGAGAAGGCTACTGTCTTCCCAGTCCTATTAACAAAACCCTTCCTTCTCCATATTCTTGGTTCTGATGCTAAGGCCAACACCAGTGAACTGGAGGCACTAGTGCTGGGTCCCCACATTGCACAGGACTTGCTGAAGGTTTTATTCAACATGACTGGTTGAAGCGGGCAGCAAGTTACAGATGTCCACCATGGCCAAGAGGAGTGTTTTGCTTTCTTTATAATCCATCAGAAGAAAATGAAGGCCCCCCAAAAGCTTCTCTGTAGCCCTTTGTGGCTGTAGCACATAGTCAACATGATCCGTCATAAATTCCTGTACACCAAAGCAATATTAGCACTGGGGCTCTGCGTATTTTTTCCTTTGGAAAGAATTTGACTAGGCTCAGTATGGCCTGGATTTGTCAAAGCACAACCTCTGTTCCTTGTGCAGGTGTTTACACTGATGTAAATTAAACATGGTGTAAATCAAATACGATGCTGCTGAATTAGAATAAAGTTTGCATGTAGGGAATAATGCAGTAGCCACTTTAAAGAAAAATGAGTTTGTAAAGGAAAAAAGTGTGGAATCTTTATTTTCTTTTAAAACAGGAAGGTTAACTTCTGTTTAAGTATTCTTAAAGCATATATCATTTTATGTCAGGTTCACTTCCAGACAGCTTGATTGGCAGTTCTTTACTTATCCATATTGAGAACTATGGGAATGCCGTTGGATTAACAAGGCCATCAAGGCATCTGATTACTGTCTGCGTTACTGATTTTAGTACTCAGAACAGAAGAAAATATGGCTGAAAATGTTTAAAATATGATAAAGAGCATTTAACAAATACCTCCTAAAATTTTATATTAATATGCATACTGCATAATATTTTGAAAATGGAATCTGACTTGTTCTAAAGTTGGTTATGGTATCTTTTTATCCCCAGTTACTATTTACTATTTCAGATACAATGATAATTTTGTAAGTAAGACATGCCCTTAATTCACATACACAGTCAGTGGATACTTCTCTGAATAGCAAAGTATGAATTTGCCTCTGAGGTTCCTTCTTTCAGAAGCTGTATCACATCTGATACAGGCAACATGGTTTGCCACTCCTAAGGCAGAAAATGAATGTTCAGAATACACCAATCTCTCTTGGCTAAGAGCCACACTTTCAATTTATCAGGCATCCTTTTCACTAATGGGTTAACCCTTATAGACAGTTAATGTTCACTCTGCTTCTGCTGGAATACATTTAAGATAAAATATTTATACCCCTCCATTGGAATGAGCATTAAAAAGGCAAGATTGTTCAAAATAATGGTCTAAAAAAGGAGTAAAAATGAGAACCCAAAATAGGCTAATGAAATCCTTCTCAAAAATGCAGATATCCAAGGAAAAAAAACAAGGATTTTTTAATATCTGATAAAGAGGAAGATTTGGTATCACTGGTCAGCAACAAGCTAGAACATGTTGACAAGTACAAAGTGACTCATGAGAGTCTGCATGGATTTAAAAGGGTAAATCATGGTTAGCAAAATGGATTTCATAAGAAAGAGAAACAAAAGAAATTAATTACTGAATGCAGACAGTTTGGCTCTCACTGTGTTCTTCCTGATCTCATATGTATATAAACACACACATATATACATATATATGTATTTATAGTTTAAAAGATGAAATAACTTTTAGCCTGAGTAATTTTGCTGCTAAAGGTATTCAGAAGAATGGTTGACATTTTCATACGTTATCACTGAGAGGAACAGGACAGACCCTCAGGGTATGGGG
Source organism: Psittacus erithacus (assembly GCA_009867235.2). NCBI lineage: Eukaryota > Metazoa > Chordata > Aves > Psittaciformes > Psittacidae > Psittacus > Psittacus erithacus. The sequence goes on from WYDI02003640.1 coordinate 12,375, forward strand.
CTGCAGTCTCCTGCAAAGAGGGAATACTTAATGGTGAGCGATATAAAAGTCTGTATATAGACCCCAAATACTCAGCATGGTCACCTCAACAGGATCCCCCCACCTTTAAAAGATAATCAGATTGAAATGTCTATATGGTCTCCATTATCTACCCATGCATGAAGTCAGCTGATAGGGATTGCACACAGGCACAAGACTGTTTCTTCAATGAGCTTTGATTAAGAACAGGAGTTTCTCTTGTAATGTAAAATTGGCAAAAGTCTACAACTGGAACAAAATTGCTCTCTGTTGTCTATACTCCTACACTAGCCATGTGACGGCTGCCACTTCTAATGACTGGGCATCCGCAATTTCTCAGGGCAACCTGTTCTAGTGTCTCACTACCACAAATAGAGTCTCAATAAGTAATTTAGACTTAATGTGCCTTCCCTTCCTGTTTAGCCCAAGCCTGTAGGATAAATGCAACTGGAAAAGGGGATGGTCTTACCATGGGTAATGCTGGACCCTTCCTCACAACTTTGCATCTGTAGAAAAGAGAACGCCTGCTCCCACACAGGGCTCGCCATTGCAGGTCACTGCTCCTGGAATTTAGGGACTCATACTACCACCCAGGCTTTGCTGGCAATTCTTCTCTTCACGCATCCTAAGCCCCGTAATGAGGATATCCCAGTGCTGTACCACAATGCGAGTAGAGAGCAAAGACAGATGATTACTTTCAGTTTCTAACATTTTCAACTTCTGCTGTGAATTTATAAATGTGCATATGAAGCTGAAGGAGATAAACTTTTTTTCAGCAAGTAATGTCAGTGTAAAACTCAGTGCTGTGCTGCTGCACAAATCATAGAATCACAGAAGGGGTTGGGTTGGAAGAGACCTTCAAAGATCACCTAGTCGAACTCCATGACACCTTCAATTATCAGGTTGTTCAAAGCCCCCTCCAGTGCTCAAAGCCACATATTACCTGACTTTGAACCCTTCCAATGATGGGGCATCCACAATTTCTCTAGGCAACCTGTTCTAGTGTCTCACCACCACAAATTAGGGTCTTAACACATAACTTTACCTTAATGTGCCTCACACTGTTAATGGTTTCCAATTTACCATGTCTCTGAAAGCAGAAAGCTGTTCTAACATTTTCTCCCTTGAGCTTTTGTTAGTTTAAAAGGGAGAAGCCAGTAAAAGACCTCCCAAAGAGAAGATGAGGACTATATGGTAGATGGATAGGCAGACAAAGCAGATAGATGGATAGCTAGCTATACTATAGCTATGGCTCAGGCAAGGTCCGCTCTTTCCAAACTCTTAGTGACTTCTGCAAAACACATGTGTTGATATTCTAACTGAATAGGTGTAATAATGTGACTGATACAGAATCTGTACACTTATTTAGAAATAAACCTACGCAATAGCCAGGGGAACACTGGCGGAACACTAAATGGAAACACTGGAAAAAGTTCTTCTAAGCCACTTTAGCAATGTCGTCAAAACAAAGGCATTAACCTAAATGCTAGCCATATGTTAACCAACATATCAACTGTCTCCTTCAAAACCAGAAACCTGAAAGAATAAGCAAGAGTAGGGGTTTCATGGTCGCCTTTTCAACGCTGGTTAGCTTTTGGATGACTTTGTCATCTAACTGGAAAGGTAAGAACTGCAGAGTAGGAGAGAGAATAGTGGAAATGCACTAGTGAGTTTAATATAAGGTAAAATAATTAAGTGGATAGCAATTACTGTATAAACCTCAAGCTGTGACCTAATCAGCTATCACAATCTAAGCAGGATTGGGCTGCATTGGTACTTAAGGGGGAAATTCCATATGCTTACTGGAAACAGTTGATGATTCAACAGGTGTTAAGTGTCTCTTCTGACTCATTTAGGGAAACAGATCACAGCAAGGCTTTAGAAGGAACTTATATATATTTACTACCAATTAACATAATGGAGTCTTAATTTCAGAGACAGTATTTATATGCTTCTTGTCTACTAGGCTGCTGAAGTTTCATAGGAATATGGTATTTTTCACACCTCATCTTAACCTCTCAATAGCATTTTTGAGATTTAAATAGCAGCTGTATTTTATGTCAGAAATGGTTCTGACTTCAGGGCTGTGCAAAGTCATTCTCCCATAAATGCCATGAGCTTTACACACTTAACACACTTAAATAGTACTATTTAAAATTTATGAGACTCCTGTGAGACAGCACCAAGGTTTTACCCAGAGTTTATGCAATCAGGATGAAAATCTCCTAAGTGTACTCTGAACAGCTGGGCCATGCATCAATAAATCACATGTAAAATCTGTATTCTCTTGGCTGGCAAATGAACTGCATGGGAATGAGTTTCACCCTTGGAATGTAACATCCTTTGGGAATGAGTTCAATAAAGTTTTTATGTTAATATATAATTTTAATACTATTAGAACGATATGAATGACCAGTTAGTGAAGTAAGTATAATTAGAGACACCCAGACATCATGGAAGAACATTTTGTGGGAACATAGACTACAAGTCTTGGGTCTTCTGTTGAGCATAATGCATTGTTACACTGGAGAACAGGTAATAATTCATTTTATATACTGCCAATAATGTGCTGGAGGGGAAATCATAAATGGACCACATCCGTTAAGTCTGCTACACAATGTAAGGAATTTTAAAAACCACGTCTTTGCTAAGAGATAAAGCCCTCCTGGAAATGGCGCTACATCAGTTAACAATAGAAAAAATCTGGATATAGCAAAGAAATTTCATTTAAAATACTAATCAAATATATTGTATACTTAAAAGTGAATGTGATTTCATCAGTCTTTTATGTATCCAGACATTGGAGTGGCAGCAAACATCTGTGTCTAATAATGACTTAAACAACCAGCAAATATGTTAAAGTTTGTACAGTTTGGCACTAGAGCAATTAAGTCTGTCTTGAATATATGTATTATTAGTCTGACTCAGATGAGCTGAAGAAAAGAACAATGGCTGAAATTTGAAATTCCTCTACGTGTTTATGCTTGGACATGAAGGCCACATTTCTGCCATGTAATGAAGTACCTGAGTTACAGCCAACCTGAGCCAGCAGGTCCCCAAGCCATAGCCCAGCACTATGCAGAGACAGCAGTTCAAAGCTCAGGGGAATCTGGATGTGTTTGCAGAGCATGTTAGCTCAGGGCAGTGCCATGCCAATGCAGCTACGCATTTCCAGATCTGAAGGACTTCTGTGTGTTTCCACATAACAGACTCTTGTATTTCCTTATGAGGTTAACTCCAGAAAAGCCAGTCTGGATGTCTATGAGTGATGGTGTCGATGTGGCCAGAAATCTTTGTTTTGTCACAAGATAAGCCTGACTGCTATTTCTTACCAAATCATCTGACAGGCAGTTGTGTGAAATAGAAATGTAAATATATTCCTAGAAACACACAGTCATAGAATGGTTTGGGTTGGAAGGGACCTTAAAGATCATCTAGTTCCAAACCCTCTGCCATGGGCTGGGACATCTTCCACTAAACTAGGTTGCACAAAGCCTTGTCCAGCCTAGCCTTGAGCAGTGCCAAATATTGTTCATAGTATTCATAGAATCATCATAAAAGGCGAAAGACTTACATGATTTGAAGAAAAACCAAGGTATTTAGCATGCACTTTCCAATGCTTTTCAGTTTAGGGTGCCCCCTTTTAAATATATCAGGTGACAAAGTTTATTTTTCTATTTATGGTTTTCCTAACCATAAGTTAGGAATCTTGTGCCTGCTATATAGGTAACTTTCACTGAAGAACAGTGGCCCAGATTTTGGATTCTGCAATATATACTTGGTGAAGGGTCTGATTGTATACCAATGCACACCTGCAGCTGCTCTAAATCTGTGTGTTTCATGGCCAAACTCTTTGACTGCATATTTCTAGGCTTCCTGTTGAATGCAGTGTCTCATTATGACACCTACTCCAGGAACTTTCCAGAACCTTGTGGTGCAGTCATGGTGTGGTACGAAGTGGTAAAAGTGTGGGTCCAGTGATGATTGTCATGGAGAAATTTGGCTCCAGATTATAGAACAAAGTCCCTGGTACAGGAAAGGTGCTTGGTGTTTTTGAACTAAACAAATGTGCCAAATATTTCCCCAACAGATAACTGCAGGGGTTAGCTGCTAAGTTGTTTTAAATCCAGAAGACATTGGCCAATAAACACTAATTTTTGTTTCTCTCTTCACCTAGATGATGTGGTGCAACCAGAGCCTTAAAACAGAGTTGAAGCTGGAAAGGATTTGGGGCAGCTAGAGAAACCCCTGGTGATGTGAAAGCTGTACAAGCAAATGCTTAAAGCTAAAATTTGTATGAACTAGAGGCTACAATAAAGGAACGAGATTCACTGAAAGTACTGGCAGTGGCAGCATAGAATCATAGAATCAGCTAGGTTAGAACAGACATTTAAGATCATCAAGTTCTACCATTACCCCAGAGCTGCCAAGACCACCACTAAACCATGTCACTGAGGGCCTCATCTACACGAATTTTGAACACTTCTATGGACAGCGATTGCACCGCCTTCCTGGGAAGCCTGTTACAATACCTGATTACACTCTCCGTGAAAAAATTTTTGCAAGATCCAGTTTCAACCTTCCCTGGCACAGCGTGAGGCCGTTACCTCTTCCCCATCCTTTGAAACCAGCCAATGCTGTGGAAAGCAGCCAGAGCAGAAAAGGAAGCAGCCTGTATTTGTAAGCCTAATAAGTAAGCATAAGACTTTGGGGCTAATTTAAGAGAGCGATAGGGAAAAAATGTGCCAAACCCAGTTCTCAACCACTTGACAGCATCATTTTTTTTTAGCAACTGGAAGATTCATCTTTGTGCTTGGTGTGTAAATAAATATATCAGCAAAATGCAGAGCTTTGGAGGCATGTGGATATTATGGACACTATCATCCTTTTCTCACATTACTGGAAAGCAGGTATTTTATCCAGATAATATCTCACAGCAGTGTCTGAGCAGATAAGATAGTTCCTTTCCATTTGGTATAGAGGATTCCACAAAGGTCTAAAAATGATAAGTGGTTTCGTGGGTTTTTTCTTTCCCAGTAGTAAAGTTAATATTATAAACTACCAGTCTTGTGTAGATTTGGGTGAGGTTTTGTTGGAACATAATCACACCAGAAGACTGGATGTAAGACAAGCTATTCGTGGTATTTTCATAAAATATGAAAAGTTAAGCAAAGGGGGGGTGTTGTCTCCACTTCTTGGTCATTTGCAAACTCAAAGAAGGGAAAGAATAATGGGTAAACTAGGCAACTGCGACAGACAATATTTTCCAATAGTAATGCCATTCATACTGAATGAATTTAATGCACCGTTTCAATAGCATTTTCAGTAATTGGTGGCACATTCTATATTAAGGGAGAATAATGGTATTTTAAGATGGAAGCAATTTTTCATTTGATTACCATTCAGCTCTGATGAGTTGAAGGGAACTCTGAAATTGTCTCATGTCTTTACTGTTAAGAGACCAGCTATAGTCTTATCCAAGGATATATTTTATATTTAGCTCCCTTTGCTTTTTTTTTTTTTGGCTTTGCCTTTATGTTCCTCCAAAAATAATTTTCCTATTGTCTTCTTACTCATGAGGAATGAAGTAGTCCAGATGAAATCAAATCCATTCTGAAAGGAAAAACTGAAAATGTGATTCTTGGAGTAGATCAGTTCTACTGCACATTTCTGTTATTAGTTCACAGTGTTTCACTTGTTAGTCATTTGTAGGCAATCTTATGCAAAATCATTTACCAGTAAAGCACACTGACTTCATGGGTTATTGGCATAAAACACAGTAGGGTCCACTCATGGTTCCTGTGCATTTCACATAGCTGCTTATACAACCACAAAGTGAGTGTGAATGCTGTCATTCTGATATGCAGTTATTTTTCATGGATATTAACAGCTGATAGAAATCAAGCTTTGGAGCTTAAACTACCTACCTGTAGAGATGTCTGCTGGTGCTGATCCTTTCACTGGTTATCTTAAGGTGAGAAAATACAGTATTCTCTTCCAGCACTTGATCAATCCACCATGGAAAATCCGAGTCAAGATTCACCTCACCAACTAAATATCTGACAGCAAATTGAGCCAACAGCTTGATCAGTCATTCTGCAAGCTTAAGAGACTGCATTTGAGAATTGGCTTTGTGTATTGCACCTGTAAGTAATACATAAACTGACACCCTGGAGGAAAAGACTTCTTTAGGAACTCTGGGAGAACTACCTTCAGAGATAAACACATTCAGATATCAAACAACCAGCAGGAGCAGAGGATAAAAAAAGTATGAAATCTGTTCAAGGAGAAACAAAATATAGTACTCCTGTAGTTGCCAGTTGTCATAAAGGTGACAGGAGGCCTTTTATATTTCTCTGAGATTATAAACTCAAAGTGAAAAAAAAAAAAAAAGAAAAAAGAAAAAAGAAAGGGTTTCTTGCAAACAAATCAGTAATTTTTAAGGAAAAAATGTCACATCGTTAATAAAACATCCATGTCAATTTGGGGTCTTTATTTTTTTGTAACTTTGAGATCTCTCAAAAGATGGATAGCCTAGAGCACAGGTAGTGGTATATGGACATCCTTCACCTTGAACTCTCTTCCAACATCAGTACTAGTCACTAGTGGCTAAGGACTGCTAGCCCCTACAGACCACATGTATGGGATGAGCTAGATGCTGTCAGCCCAGTACCCATGCAAAACCCACTAGTACCACATGTTTGATGCTAGTCACAAACCCTAGAACCATTTTTAGCTATGATGCCAGGAATTTGCCACGGTATGACAAACTATTTTCTGCCTGTTCCAGATTAGTTTTGAGGCAAAGCAGCATATGGAAGCTTACTTGGTTGCAGCAGCCTCTGCCTGCTCAGTGAATCCCTGCCAGCTGACCGGGATTGCATGTCTATCACCAGCCCTGAAATTCACATAACACCAAATGCATATTGTACATTTCGCCTACTCCAAAGCTGGAGCTTCCAACTTTCAGAAGAACAAATAGCAAGCCTTCTTTTCCATGCAAAGTAAACAGCCATTTTTTCTTACATAGCCTTCAAATATGATGATTGTATCTCACTGTTGCATTTCATTAAGACACCATCTTTGATGCATTACTAACACTCCAATTCAATGAAATCTTAAAATGAAATTACCTTCTTTTGGCTAGCAGAAGCCAGGCATAGCACAGAAGTAGGAACTGAAGTGCTCAAAGTATTTGCGGTGGCTCCTTCTGGAGATGCGAGGTACTAGTTACATATCTCAAAATAAAAGACTCTGTTCAACCTCAGTTATCATGATGCAGCCCCTGAAGACACTGTTTAAAGCAAGGGCAAATATCAAAGGAGTGACAAAATAAGCATCTCTGAAAAGAAAGATGTAGTTTCAATCTCCTATCTTTTAATCTTTTTTATCTTTTACCTTAAGTGAAATAATTTGAGCTCTGTAACCTGTATGTCCTTTTTTTATTATTAATTCCTGTGGTCATTCTGAATTTCCTTGTGTTGCTTTTCAGAAATACCTTACTGATTAGCAACAGGAGTCCTTCTTACTTGTCACCAGTTATTATTGCCTTTCCTATAGGAGGAAATTTCCTCTATTGCCTAGAGAACCAGCATGAGATCAAGACTGCAGAAGATGCTTTATACAAAAGCAGTAAAATTCCCATGACAAATATTTGCAATCAGGGATAGACATGGATGGCACAAAAGACCTTGAATTGAACTACACCTTGGTAGTTCAATTCAATTGTACTCATATTCCAACTGAAATATACACTCATTGTTTTTCTCCTTTACTGTATTAATTTCTGTGTAATAAGGAAATAAAAATATAGTATTGCATTCCTTCACTGTTCCTTGAGTATTGCCTTTTCACTCCAGGTATTTGCTTATCTCTGGCTCAGGAAGAAATACCTCTTCAGACCAGGTATAGAGAAAATGATTCAATGTTAAGTGCAATCATTAGAAAGAAATATGTCATTATGTGCATGAAGGCCTCTTGAACCAGGACCTTATGAGTTAATGGTCTGAGTGGCAGGAGTGCTGAATACAGAGATACAGCTTAAAGTCTGTTGTGTAAGGGACAGGTTTACAGAGAGCAGGGACTTGCCAGAAACTAGTTCCTGATAGCACACTGCAGAGGGATGAGTGTCCTTGTATCTAAAGACTTCTGACAGCTTGGACATTTTCCTGGCTTTGGAGAGAAGAAAGGCCATATAATTAATAGAGAAAAATATAGCAATGCCTAATCAGACAGCAGTACTGCAATGCTTCAGATTTTGTGGCTGACATGGCAAATTGGCAAGTTCCTGCCCCTGCATCCTCAGGACCAAGTGCCTCTGGTAGTACGCTGACCTGGCAGGAGCTGCTGTTCAGACGTGTTATTAAACTACCAATGTCTTTATTTCTTACAAAAATAGAAGAAAAAAGGAAAATACAGTAAAATATAATATGTAAAGAAAAAAATCTTTCAGGGGAAGGGATGGGAAGCAGCGCTGCAGCAGTTAGTTGGCAGGCACACTCCAGCGCCCAACTGCTTCTCTTCTCTCTCCCATCTGCACCAGACACTGCCACAATACCAGCTTGAGAAGATAAATAAGCATTTGTCTCTGGCTTCTCTGAAGATGACCAAAACATTCTGTACAGCTCAAATGGTATATGCATTATGAAGATATTTATTGTAGGGTCTGAGCTTTAAAGCAGTTGAAAAATCCATGTTAAATCTCGGCGCAGGGTTTTTTTTTCTTTTTGGCCTGCAGGCATTTCTAATAGTGGAACATCACTTCCCTGCCAAGACAAATTTTACCTCTTGCTTTTATTTTTCCATGCCACTTCCTATGCCAATCAGCCTTTCAATTCTCCTGAAAATCCTGTTAGAAATGCACTTCTGCACCTCTTTTCATCACTGATTTCTTCTTTAGCACCATATCCCACCATATGTATATAGCAACTTTCACCTTAAATGTTAACCTTGGTCTCTTGTTGATAAAGACAGTACACATGGTTAAATAGTTGGGGCTGTTAAATAAAGAGATAAAATTTCCTCAAAGTATTTGTGTTTCTGTTCTTTGATGTCATGTGGATGAGCTAACAGATTATTCCTTTGCACAACATACTGTACTATATTGTACTTACCATTTTCTCCTCAGTTTATAAGGAATGAGTATAATGGAGGTTCAAATACATGTTTGAATAGGGTAATTCACAAAAGAAGAGAGGCTGTATCCATAAAGGATCTGGTTGTGGCCCCTTTAATTCTGTGACCACAAGTGCTTCTTGCAATCAGCTAGGAGGGTTCAGTGAAAAGCAGCTCACAGATATTTTCCCACCAGGACTGAGTACACCACCAGCATCATGTTTCAATAGAACAGCTGGTGCTTAAAAGGCTGGTAATTACAATTTTATTCAAAAAATAAGAACTGGTGGAGCTAAGATGATCATTGATTCAGATGGGTGACCTTGAAAGGCAGATTGCACTGAACTTGTTGAACTTTGGAAAAAGTAAGAAAAACAAATAAAAATAGATCTCTCTACAACATTTCTGGTACTTTCTGGTCGCAAGCTCCAATCTTCAATTTCCCCCCAAATGCCATCATTATGAAAATTGACTGGAAAAAAAAAAAAAGCTCTGAAAAGCCTCATTATTTTACTCTTCCTTTCAAGGGCAGGGATGACGTTCTAAAAACTGCACTTCCCTGTAATTAAAAGCCCTGCAAAATTTTAGGTTTTAAACAGAAGCGCATGATAATGGTGTTATTTTATAGAAATAAGAACACAAAAAGAGCTGTAATGGCTTGGGAGATGTACAACCAGTCCATCTAGGCCAGTAATCCATCTCTGTCAGTGGCCATAAACTGCTGGCCAAGGAAGAATATGAGATTATAGCAAATAATCTCATAATATTTCCTCTTAACATTTCCCAGCCTCCAGGTGTCTGGGATTCAGACCCAAAACATCAGTGCATTTTCCATTGGTCATCCTGTCCAGCTTCTGAAACCTACATTGACCTACAGTGTCTGCAGCACCCTGCAGTGGAGTTGTACAGCTTAGCTATGTATTGTGTGAAACATGGGATCACTGGATAATTCAGGATGGAAGGGGTATCAGGAGGTCCGTAGTCCAACTTCCTGCTCAGGTAAGGGTCAGCTACAGCCCAGGCTGCTCAGGGCTTTATCCAGTTGGGTATTTGAAACCTCCACCTGCAGAGACTGCACAACCTCCTTGTTCCAAAATTTTGTTAGTCTCATCAGGGAAATATTTTCCTTTACAGTCAGTCAGATCTGCCACCAAGCTCTGTATCTTTTCATGGCCATTGTTCTTTGTTCTCTTGCCATGCACTGCCAGGAAAAGCCTAGCTCCAGCTTCTCAGTAACCTAACCAGTAGGCGCTGGTACTGGTTGGTAGGTACTAGTTATTAGTACTGGTCGCTAGGTACTGCTGTTAGGTTCCCCCAGAACCATCTCTTTCCCAGGCTGAAGATGCCCTCGTCCCTTAGTATCTCCTTTAAGTGCAAATGCCCCAGTTCTAATCATCATGGCGGCATAGTTGCCTAAAAGCACATACATTATAGCTCCTAGATCTAACTCCTGCGTTAGAAACAACCACTGCTTCATTTGTGAAATTGACTGCTTTTCCCAATTAACTTACTGAATTTTATTTGTTATTTTAATGTTCAGTTACTGAATTTTGTAAAATCAGTCACAGAAGAAATAAATCAAAAAACATTTGCAAAGTGTACACTGGATTCGTGCTGTTTATATTTCTGGAAATAAAGCAGATAAACCTTTTTGTAAGGTTTTTTGATATTCTGCAGTAATCATAGCCCCCAGAGTTCTGAGTACATTTACAGAGATGACACACTGCTTTTTATCACAGTGACCAGCTTTGTGATGCTACTGAATTAATCTGCTGTTGCCTATGCAATGTACCTACTCATCTCTTACTTTCTGCTTGGATTACAGATACACATGCTGCTAATATAGACGGCATGAAGATTCTCCATGTCCTGGCATTTAAGTATTTGCAGATGATCAAGATGCCACTTGTCATACATTCACTTAACATGCAGCATCCTCAAGGGCTGCCAAATTACAAACATTTTAAAAAAGAAATCCAGAGGGAACACTATTTCAACTAAGGCAATTTTTCCTATTTGTGCTCCAGATAAGTTAAAAGGGGAAAATGAAAGTTGAAACTAAAGAAAGAAACAAAACCAGAAGAATCGCTCATGTATCACAAAGTCTAACTGCTGTGAAACAGCCAAAGGGCTACTGCTCATCCCATCACACTGTGTGGTTATAACTTCTTAAAACCATGTCACATGTCAGATAACAACATTCCAGAAATAAACATTAGTCTTGCATTTATTTTTTTAGAAGGAAGGACTAAATCTCACACGGGGCATGCTCTGAGCACAAACTCAGGCATCTTTGTGGATTTTGATGAAGATGAGACTGCTGCAGCTGAAGGTCTTGCCCTAAACAATCTGATTTGGAAGACTATATTAGTGATGCCATGGCATTTTAGTTTCAGCCCTTGGTGTGCAAATTGACGCTATTACACAGGTCTCAAGACACAGTTTTCTGCAGTCTTACTGCTGTACACCATTTCCAGATGTCCCACTATCCAGCAATGCTCAGTGGCTTGACTAGCAGCATGCAATGATGCTCTCTACATGATGAGTAATTACCAGCTCTGCTGCAATCCTACCTCCTGTCCCCCATTTAAATGTGTATGCACTACCCAAGCAAATTGTGGCAAATTGGTGCAATTAGCCTGTGCATCAAGAAAACACTGTTCTAATGGGGAATATCAATGAACGGACCTTGTCAGGTTTTATTGATACCCGAGTTATACCCATCCATATTATCCGAATACAAACACATACACACACATACACATACATACATGCATTTTAGCAGGTTGTATAACTTTCCTTCGAGGCTGTTGGTGCTGGAAGGCTAGATAATCACTCCATGCTGGCCATCAAGCCACTACATGCTTATCATGCTAATCAAAGCCTGCTTTGAAATGGTGTTTAGTTTCATTACCATTACAAAAGAGCAGCTAAAGGACATGTAAGGCAGGCTGGGGGGGAGTGAATGCTCTGAGACACTATAATCTATTTGAACAGCCATGTTTATTGGAAACAGGAGGGGAAATTGTTTAGCGTAAGCTGGTATCAATCACTGAATGGTTTCTGTTCCTTGTTATTAATGTGCAGGCAGCCAAGCAGGGAAGAATGAGCTCTGCGGAAAGACAGACACCTCCCACTAAAGGGGGAAAGGATTGGTAGCCCCCACGCATACCAGATGGACTCCTGCAATTTATCATAAAGACTATTTTTTTCCCAGACTAGGACAAAAAAGTCGTAACATCTCAATGCCTGAACGATCCTTTGTTATTTTGAAAAGTTCTGTGCCTTTTTTGTATACGCAGATGGAATTGTTTTTCAGGGATAGGGATTTCCTCCAGAAAGGACCCTCCATCCACTAGAGCAAGAGGCTCTATTATAATACAAATCTGACTGCCCAGGTAACTATGCTTTCTAGCCTCTACGTAGGTGCAAATGCTTTAACTGTCTTATTGCACAGTTGTCTCTTATATTTTTTTAGTAAAGAAACACACTTTCTCTTTAAGACAAACTTGTCTGAATGGTTTGTTGGATTTATCTGGTTTGACTTGGAGTTAGCAAATTAAAAGTGAACATTGATTTCAGAGGAATTAAAACAAGTGTCTACAGTTATCATTCTGCAATAGATCATAGGTGTGGAGGCTACAACCTCTTCTGGAGCTGTAAAACTGCTGGTAAGAACGAAGTAGGCAATGATCTATAGGACTTGAATGCAACAAGGATATCCATACAAAAGCTTTCCCAGGCTCCCTGATTTTGGTGTGCCAGCTTGAAAGCTCATTAGGGAGCCAGAGTTGTGTATATTCATGGTAGATGCTTGAGGATATTCTTCATCACACTTAGACTTAAACTGTAAAGCAAACAGGAGATTCCTGTTACGTCAGATAGAAAACCCACTTACACATGCAAATAAATATAAAAAAATACCTCAGACTCAAAACTGATCTTCTGTTTCCTATTAAAATCATCAGTGTACTCGTTCATAATGAATCAAAATGCATGCTCAGGGATGGATGTTTAAAACATAAAGTGGGCATGCTTTCTTCTGCTGAGTTCTGAAGTATTCCAAACCATACCTGCAAGGCCATACTCACATCAGATCTCATAACCAAAATGAGTTTTGATTAGGTCAATACTTGGTTAGAAAGACATAGCAGGTGCATCAGAAAGGAAATGTTCATCAGTAGATAGCAGACTCCTTTTTGTATGAGCCTTAAAGCAGTATTTGAAAGGGCACTATGCCACTTCAAGTCTTCAGGTTGACATAGACAGCTAAGATCTATGTGGAGGTATTGGGTTTCCAAGGCAAGGTTTTAGTAGCAGGGGGACTATAGGGGTGGCTTCTGTGAGAAGCTGCCAGAAGCTTCCCCATGTCCAACAGAGCCAATGCCAGCTGGCTACAAGATGAGCACACCATTGGCCAAAGCTGGGCCCATCAGTGATGGTGGTAGCGCCTCTGGGGTAACATAGTTAAGAAGGGGAAAAAACTGCAAGAACAACTGCAGGCGGAGAGAGGAGTGAAACAGTGAGAGCAACAGCTCTGCAGACACCCAGGTCAGTGCAGAAGGAGGGGAGGAGATGCTCCAGCGCCAGAGCAGAGACGCTCCTGCAGCCCGTGGTGCAGCCCATGGTGAGGCAGCTGTGCCCCTGCAGCCCATGGAGGTCCATGGTGGAGCAGATCTCCACCTGCAGCCCAGGGAGGGCCCCACGCCAGAGCAGGGGGGTGCCCAAAGGAGACTGTGACCCTGTGGGAAGCCTGTGCTGGAGCAGACTCCTGGCAGGACCCGTGGCCCCATGGGGAGAGAAGCCCACACTGGAGCAGGTTTGCTGCAGGACTTGTGACCTCACAGGTGACCCACACTGGAGCATTCTGCTCCTGAAGGTCTGCACCCATGGAAGGGACCCACACTGGAGCAGTGTGCGAAGAACTGCAGCCTGTGGGAAGGACTCACATTGGAGAAGTTTGTGGAGGACTGTCTCCCATGGGAGGGACCCCACACTGGAGCAGGGGAAGGGTGTGAGAAGGAAGGAGCAGCACAGAGTGTGATGAACTGACTGCAACTCCCATTCGCTGTCGCCCTGAGCTGCTGTGGGGTGGAGGTAGAGAATTCGGGAGAGAAGTTGGGAGGAGGAAGGGAGATGTGGGGGAAGGTGCTTTAAGGTTTGATCTCAGACATGGGGTTTCTCTAACAAATATAATTTATGCTTACTCATGACACTTGGATTATTCTCTAGTGAGGACAGGAGGCAGCACATGGACAGCTCACTTAACACACAGTGATGAGCAGTGAAATGAAGTTTTGATTTTAAGCGACACCTGATACACTACATGCCATTTAGGTAACTGTCTACTGTCTAGGTGTGCTTTTATGTTTGATACAAAGATAGGCTAGAGAAACAGAGACTACTTCAGCTGGAAACTACTGGAACAATGCCATTGACATGAAGTTTCATTTGGTGCAGTTTTGCATCAATTTATAGGGCCCCATCACTCTCATAACTGAGAAGTCCAATGGGCTGGAAACAAGTTGCCATCACTTTCAGTCATCTCTGAATGGTAAAGAGTTCAGATTATAAATTCTTTGCCATAAAATTGTCTGCTGCTAATTGCTCTTTTGCATGTAATTACCAGTGAGGATTTAATAAGTATGGAAATACTGTTACATGCCAAAAAATAAAAATAAAATGAGAAAAAGCAGACTTAAAGAATGTCTGGCAGACAAACTCTTTAATTAAACCCAGAACACCATTCTGGCTGACGTCTCTCCTGGTGAACATCTCCGACAGAGAGATGAGGTTTTATAATACTTCAAGCAGAATGAGTAATAATTTGCTTCTACAGCTAGAAAGGTTCTGGCCTTTGCCTCTAGGTTACCAATTTGAAAAGAACATCCATATAGGTGAGAATAAGATTGAACACATCAAGGGAAGCAGAGAATCTGATAATGTCTTAAGAATAGTAACTTCTAAACCAGCACTAATTCAAATGAGAGGTAGGTGAAACCTAGAAGGGGTTTTGAACTCTCACTGGGCTTGTAGGAGTAGCTCCAGCTCTAGCTTTCTTTGCATGACCTGTCTCTTAAAGAGCCACATGATTTATGCTGCAGGTAGAACATAGGAGGTGGGGCTAAGAAACTGAATTATCCTCTCAAGGATTTTCTTCTTGTTTCTGATTAGGAAAAAAAGATGAAGACAGACAAGTAACTTCACAGTGACACTTTCTGCCTACTGCCAAATGGCAATGGAAGTTGAAATTTACTTGAAATTTTCCACCTGTGGTCACAGCCATTAGATAATATTGATCAGAATACAATCAGACTCAAAAGATAATAAGACTGTATATAGCATACTAAGGTTCCTAAATCTAGATCCCATGTAGTTAATAGCTAAACTACTGTTTGCCACTCTGAGAGAAAAATCACATATTGCCATAAGCTATCAAAGAAAATGAAGTGGAAGGAAGATTTGGTACTTTCACTACGTTTCTCTAAACGGAAAACATCTAGATTTAGGGTTGTTAAGCAGGTTAATGACCTGTTGCACAAGATTAAAGAATAAATTATTTACTGAGAAAGAATGAGTAGAATGCAAATCTGAACTATATTTTCTTGAGTGGAAAAAAATAGATCTCTTGCTTTAATTTCCTTAATTGCTGGGTTTTAGCTGTCATTTAGTGGTTCTATGTAGACCTGAAAATGCCTTTCTAATTCTCATGAAAAATACTGACACAAAATCGACTAAGTTTGGCTAAGCATAAGGCTGGTACTAAAAGCTGTGGGTGGGAAGTGTTACAAGCTTTCTTTCGCTATTCCTGGTGCAATTCCTCAATGTGAATCTGTTGCCCAAAGGGAAACAACCTACAGAACTAGTGAGAATTTTGTTCTTCCTGCCTGCTCCAGTCTATATTATTTCTTTCCCTGAGGATTAAGAAGGTGACAATTATGGTGAGACATTTTGTGTGTGATATAATATGTATTTACCAGGAACTCTGAGACCAATTCATGGAGAACAGATGTGGCAAGAGATTTCAATCACTGTTGTATTCACATATTTTAGATTTAAATTGCTAGCCTAGATGCAAGAGGCCATGCCTAATCATAAGCACACTGAGCCTTCTAGATCTTCATACTTGGTTCTATGATTAGTAGCGAAAAGAGACATCGCACTTAAGTATCTTTGCATTTGGCCAAATGAACTCGGCATTATGGCCCACTCTGTTTTTGTTAGCAAGATTTTTTTGACATAGTTCTTCAGGCATAGGTTTGCTTACTATCATTGGAGAGGATGGTCTCAGTCTGGGAGCTGTTTTTGTAACTCATGTATGAAATTAAAGTGAAACTTCCAGACTTCTCCCTTTTTGAGGGTTCATTATCTCTGAAATATCATTACTGAAGCTCTAAAATGAAGATAACATCACCAGGATGGATTTGATGTCTCTTTTCCCTGAAAGATTTCTGCATTCCATTTGTAGCTGATACTATTATAAGGTAACCCTCTGGAAGGCATAGCTTTTTTTTTTTCAGATTTTTTTTTTTGCTTTCTAGACTAGAAAAGGAAAAGAATAAACCCTGGCTGATTGGATCGCCTTAGCAGTGTACTTCTTCAGGATTTCTGGATCAGAGCAAATTAGACCATTCTGCACTGATATGATATATAATTCCTGTATCTCTGTGCCATCAGCTCCTTGGGTTTGGTTTGAAGGGATAAGAATTAAGCTGCAGCATTTGAGTGAAATTGTTTTTGTTATTGGAATCACAGTATTTTTTTATGGGCAAGAGAAAAACTACCACAATTGGCACACAGTGTGACTCAACCTTACATAATGGGAACCTAAATTCTGTCAGCATCAATTGGACAAGAAGAACACCCATTGCTTTGAGACTTTGTTTTCATGTAGCCCTACTAGCAAAAAGAAACTATTTCCTGTTTGCAATTCAGTGCACGCTGGTTTTATTATTTCCTTTAACTCTTTCCCATGTTTAAATCACTGCTTATTAAGCAACCTTCCAGCATCACTTCTAAGTATGTCTTGGTGCATCAGCTGAGCACAGCTAAGTTAAATAGTAGATCTGCTGCTTGAAAATATTCATTGATGGCAAGAAATGAAACAGTAATGACAGCTGAAACAATAGCTGTCTTTAAAAATCTGATTTCAGTTGTTGTCAAACTTGTTGATCTTTAGTGAAAAGTGAAATATGAACTTTAATGGAATACCAGTCTCACTGCATCTTCCATCATCATATTATAGGTTATGATTGCTACATTTTTCTCCTACTGTAAAAGATGACTCTTTGGAACAAGAAGGGCTGACTGCTCCATTAGTTCTTGATATCATTCAGCTCTTAGGACAACATTTATTTCTTTTGCACTTTATTTGAATTCTCTAATCACTGGAAATACCCTGGAAAATCTTACACCATTTGATGACCCAACCAGAGAATATTCTTTTGCTGAAGCCTATTCCTAGAGGTGCCGCCTTATTCCCTAGGCATTTATATTGAGCATAAATTATGATGACTTTTAAGATGAGATATGTGAATTATGGCAAATATATCTTAAACCCCTTGCATTAGACTGTCATGAAAACCAAAACAAATACATGAGTAGCGAGTTTGGTGGATTTCAGTTGGAAGCAACTCTGAATGTATACCATGACTGCAAGGTCTAAACATATAAAATTGAATTACTAGCTTCTGTTTTGAATCATCACCTGATTCTGTTTTCACGGAAGTTTTGCTCTCTGACTGGAACAAGGATGAAAAGCTGGGACTTACTTGACTTGATATGCCACCAACCATATGTGCCAAAAGAACGACAGCTTGAATAAATGATTTTGTCAAAACAGAAAGTATCACTAAGGAGGCAACACTGAGGGACTGAGTGATTCATAGCAGTTTGTTAGAAGCAGTGGCATCTATTCAGCCATTACTCCTTTTTCTTTTTGCCAAGGGTTCTGATTAGTCAGCATTTTTACATTAAATAACTGTGAATGCAGAGAATTCTGTAGGTTACTAATGTTGAATGTTACTGAGCTTATGTCCATAAAGGAATGATTCTAGAATAAGACCCATGCAAAGTTCATGAACTATAGCTGTCATCAAATAACTTTCTTAGAGGAAAATTATTTTACATTAAGCATACCCACACTGTAACCTTTCTACAAATATTCTAAAGGACCTATGTTGGGGAACACCTCCATGTATAAACCTTACTTTTCAGAAGTAGCCACTGTTCTTACTTTCTTATTGCTCTTATGCTATATTCTGCACACATCAAGAAGGATGCTGAATTCATGTTTGACATGAAGTTTACTTGAATAACAATGCCATTAAAAGGGGTGAGGGTGGCAGGGAGTAAAACACTTACCAGAAATGACAGTGAAAGAATAAAGCATTTAACAATGAGAATCTGTAACTTCTTGGGGTACCTCAGTGGGTTTGAATACAGAGTTACATGTTTGAATGGAATATAAATAATTCAGATATATTATTGTGCAGAAATCTAGGAAAAAAATATGTCCCTTTTTTTCTTTTTTCCTGCTATAAAACTTAAAGCCTCAGCATTTTCACTGGCTCCAAAAAGATATTTTATGATGAAGACCCACAGTAAAGCTCAAAATGAAGAGAAAGAATTCCTAATTTGGTAGCCCTAACTGCACAGATAAATAAAATATGTCATTTGATGGCATATGTGACCCCAACTGGCAGTTTTTCAACAGATGTCATTTAATCTTTTAGCTGCAGGTGCAGAAGTTATCTTGAGGCAGAAGCTACAAACAGAGCAATTTCACAGGAGATGTTCTACTTGGTGGGAAATGTACGAATAATTGCCACATGCAGCTCTATTTCCTTCTGCCTTCCAACAGCGGATCATACATGACACAATGCTTTATCTTGAAAGAGATATACATATATATATATATATGTATATGTATATATATCCCTTGCCCCCAGTTTAGAACATGGTTCAGCATAACATTTGCTCCTTTGGTCAGTATTTTGCAATTCATGTGAAAATGGATATTCATTTCAGTTGTTTCTAAGTATTCAAAGGAACACATGTGTTCTGAATTACTTATCTGGACATTCAGGTAGCTGCTAATAAAAGAGAATCAAATGGATATAATGGCACATTTGATCAGCTCCCACAGATCTGGAAATGCATTTATCATCCCAGGATTTGCTTGGTTTTGCAAATGTGTCAGGGTTTTATCCTGCTAGATGGTGAAAATGGCGTTTATATTGTACTGTGCTAACTTGAGCTAAGAACTTTGATGAATTGGGCCCTCATTAAGGAGACTGAAAAATGATTTTTTTTTCCTGATCTCTGAAGCATGTAAAATAAATACGCTAATTAAAGAAAGATCTGAGCCTCAGGCCTTATACAGCAGTGATACAGATTTTCTTCCTGTTTGATACTCCCGCAATACACAATAACATCTTTTTCCAGCAAAGCACATAAGCACATGCTTAACATGAAGCCATAAGAATACTCTGGTTTAAAATTAAGCAATGTGTTTAAGTGCTTTATTGTATTTAAGCCAGCCTTGAATCTACCAAGATGGCTCACACAACCCAACCACGTTCCACAATTCACTGTTCCCCTAGAAGACTGAAATAACATGGACCACTGCCAACCTCCTATGACTGCCCTGCAGGTACTGCACTACTGCAGTACTAGATGAGTCACCCCAAGGAAATGTAATTTTGGAGCTGGCTTCTTGAAACAAAAACTCTGCATCAGTTTGTGGACAAAGAGTTCTGAACAGAAAAAAAATTACTCCTGTAGGTGTTTCTGCACTTCTAGTAATGTTCTGGTCCTGAACGTTGACTAAAATGGAGTTATTTTCCTTGCAATAAAATAGCTATATTTACAAGTTGACCTTGAAGCATGTACAAACTATTCCTTCTGGATGGTATCACAGCTTCTCAGCTAGATGCCTCAGACTATACACTGCCAAGGGATAATGAAAATTCTCTTTCAGCATCAGCTGCTGATGCTGTGTAAATTTACCATAATACAAATCTCATGCCGTTCTTGGCCTTTGCTGGATTTCCAGAATGACCCCGTTAACACCACACAGAAAAGCAAAGAGGATGAGAGGGCAACAAATGGAAGCAACACAAGAAAAGGACCTGAGAGCAGTGAGCCTCTGTGGTTTAATCACAACGGAAAATATGGAAGGGATAACATCCTGTATCTGAAAAGCACAACAAACTGAGCCATGCACCAGGCCGGCAAATTATAGTAGGTGCTTCTCCATTTGTTTCTCTGCTCCTTGGCAGCACAGGTTTCAAATGAGAGTTGAGGGACACTGGTTCCTGCTCCAACAGTGGTTCTGCAGGGGCAGCACGCTTTGATGACCTCGTGATGGAGGATAAGGCTGCAGAATTGCATCTCCCTTCCATTCATGCCAATCACAGCTGCAGAGAGTGCCACTATTCACAGCAGGACAAAGTAACTGCAAAATTCCACCAGATCAGCTTTTTCACACTGAGAATGCACTGCTGTAAATGACAACATCAGGTAGAAGAAAACAAAGAAACACGCTTATTTCTATTTCTGGAGAAAGCACTGCCTCCAGAAACACTGTAGGAATGGACTTTGAGGACATTTCTACAAAATGTTGAGAGACAAAATCATCTTTATCTTGCAGTATGTGAACAGACAATTGTCTCTCTGTATCTCATCCTTCCAAATGACATTGTTTCTACAATATATTTGTTCCAGGCTCTCTGAAGCACTAGCTAGTAATACAAAAATCTTACAAAAATGACTAATTTTGGTCTTTACAAGATGACAACAGAACAAAGACCAGATCTGGTACCATTACAGCTGAATACAGAGATAAAATGATGCCCTTAAACTGGCAATACTACAAAAGTGGTAAAAGAATTAAAAATCATACAGGTCACCTTGACCGTGACAGGCCGGAGATGTTTTTTCTAATGTAAGTAATAGGAGTCAACATTTCAATGCATGAAAAGACTAGGAAATTTTTGAGAACTGTTTTTGTTTTGGAAATGACATTCCTCTGTATCAGACTGTAGCAGTGCTGGTTGACTTTCGTGACAGAACTTATTAAAAAATGCCAGTTCTCTCAGTGAGAGGTAGTGGCATCATTAACCCCCCAAGAGATAATGAAGCAACAGGGGGTATTTCTTCAGATTGTTTTGAAATTTAAACATATTCTTTTTGATATAAGTTTTTCTTACTGGCATGTAATGATTTCAAAAGTATTACAACTAATTGCAGATATTTTCTTTTAAGAGCCTCTTCCTGCTTGAATGCACATAAGATATATGAGATTCTTGGCTGGTATTTGTGCTTCTTTTGATACTTTGTTTTGTATTTGCCATTGATATACATAAATTCACAAATGAGCCACCAATACTTGGCAGTCCTAGTCAATTTTATGCATATCCATTATAAAGAGAAGAGAAATTGTACATACCCAGAGGGTTTAAAAATTGTAACCATGACTCTCCTAAGTTCAAACATATGCTGTCTCATATATCTCCTAAACTTAGACTATACCCTGCTATTATAATACATGGGTATTAATCCTAGAATGATATTAGTAGCCTAATAATATGTATTTAAACAACTTTCACACCTATGACTCTGTGTTGACTAATTTCAGCATGCAAACATGTAGTTACTGAATTATATCAAAGAGCAAAATCATGTGGAAAGACACTAGGCCCCAAGACTCAATAGATTATGGTGAGAATATAAATTAACTTTTCTTTCTGTTCAAATGTTTGCTGATACTCACACAGACCTTCAGTGCGGACCTGAAGAGACTGATTGTTATCTGTTCTTTGGTGAAGACAGACAGAAAATGGAAAGACCCTGGAGATCCCAGCCCCTTCAGCAGCCCTGCCTCCAGAGTAAAGTGGAAATGGTTGCGCTAGGCCGAGTTAACTAAATTTGGGCAAAACTCTAATAAGGACAAGGTGATATGTAGCTTTCCCACACATCAGCAGATTCATATGTTCTGGGGGTTGGATCTTGACTTCCTTCCTTTTAAAGGTTGCAATTCAAAATACTCAAAGATTTTGCAGAGAGAAGTGGCAGTTCTGTAGGTGCAAACAGCAAAAGCAATCTTACAGCAGTTTTCCAGTCTGTTACCATGCTATGCCCTTGTTCTCTTTTAAAAAATACATAACGAGAGGCAACTACACAGACAGGGTCTGATCAGTACTTGAACTTAGGACTCCTCTGACAAGATTTTGTGCATAATAACCACTTACTGTGTGTTAAATATACTTCAGTTCAAAGAAAAAAAAAAATCAAAGAAATTTTGAGTTGATCAAATGTAGAGCTTTTCAGTCACAGAATAGCCTCTAATAAAGACTGGTATGTGTTCCTGCTCAAGATGACCTAATAATACAGGTATTACATGTCAGATATAAGAACTACATAACGATGGCTGAAAAAAATCTCTCCTGCAAAGTATATGGAATTCAGGGGATGTTATTAGATTCTTCTGTTGTGAGAATGTGGATGATGATGTGTACCGAGTCATTATTATTTATTTATTACTCAATTAGCAAATCTGAAAGAAAAGAATACATATGTTAAGAGCTGTTCAGCTACAGCATGCAAGTTAGAAGACTAAGACAGCCCTATAGTAAAACGTCCATAGAGTATAAAAAAGATCAAAACATGAGACAGTTTGTAGTGTCCAACAGAGACACATCTTGACAGGCAGTGTATTATGTCTGTTGCTCAAGTGATGGCAGGCTGGCAATTGGCATCATCTGCTCTGAGAGTCACTGAGTCACTGTACCTTGGACGATCCCGTGGATGAGTCAGTTTTGCTCCAAGAAATCAGACTCTGCAAAGTTACACTCTATTGCATAGATTCATTAATTCCAATTTAGTTTTAGCCCTCTGTGTTCACCCTGATTCATGGAAAAATAATTACATTTGTATTTTTTCATTTTTGCTGTTACTGACAGTCTCATAAATGAGGGAAGGAAATAGCACATTCTATAGGCCTGAAATGAAACACTCTTAAGCAATATTCCACAAAACAGCAGCAGTGCTTTAAAATGTTATGAAATGAAACAGATTAGCCCTTACGTCTGTCTTGACAAACATTGACTCATATTGTAATTAGTCAATCTATCAACACTGAAATTTCTAAATTACCAGCATAGTCAAGGCTTTTCTGAAATGTGGGATCCGGAATAAACAAAATCCACAGCACAGCTACCTCTGGTTCTAAAAAGCCTAAATAGTCCAAACACTTAAAATAATTTGTATTTGTATGACTTCTGAAACACAAAGAGCATTGTTCAACATCAGAAGTTCCAATTAAACAACTGCTTTAAGTTTACTGAAGACAAGCATTTCTAGTACAAGCATTGCTGAGATCATTATATGAAGAAAGTTGGGTGTGTTGACATAAAGGGAAACATAATTGGCTCTGAAGCAATTACAAATGTAGAATTGTGATAAGGAATGAAAATGCAAATGGTCAAGCAAAAAGAAAACCAACCTGGGCTGATTTTCAGAAGAGGCATTAAGGAACACAAAAAACTTTTATTCTGTAAACCAAGTTCATCTGGCATGAAAATAATACAATGATAAAAATCTTTGAATCTGAATTTCCAGCTCATGCTTCAAATCAGATTTCATTTGA
This sequence comes from Psittacus erithacus, assembly GCA_009867235.2. Taxonomy (NCBI): domain Eukaryota; kingdom Metazoa; phylum Chordata; class Aves; order Psittaciformes; family Psittacidae; genus Psittacus; species Psittacus erithacus. Next base: position 36,157 of record WYDI02003640.1, read on the forward strand.
AAGATTCACTTTATTTTTGGGTGATTGTGGTACGTATTCATAAAGTTTTGACCACAGATGCTGCAAAAAGCTGTGCAATGTTTAGTAACCAGAAGGGAGATTTATTTTAGCATTTTTGTGGGTTTTTTTTTCTTCTTTATTAAAATACTGTTAAATTTTTTTCCTCAAGATATTACATTTCCTGAAACTTAATCTTATGATGAGAGTGCTATTGGAGCTCTGTTCTTTTAGAGAGGCAATTTCAGCCCATTTGACAGTTGCTTCAGTCCATTACTTAACAGGATGCATGTATTATTTTCAGCACTTTTTTCCAGATCTTTCTCTATTTAAAGCTGATGGAATCAGATACTTTGCCTTTCTTTACGCAAGTGGATTATCTGGGTTAAGGAAGGAGAATCTAAGCAGTTCACAGCTGTAGGTATTATTTATTCTTCTTGGTAAGTGTAGAAATCTCCCCTAAAAGAGTATCTTCTATTGTCCAGAAATGAAACAGTTTTAGGTGACAATCAGCACAGTAGCACCAACTGCTTTTGGAAAGATGCTTTGGGATTCTTACTTAAACTGCATGTGAACAAATTTTCAGCTTTAGGGAGAAAGAAAAACTTCACTAAAACTTTGGTTTAGAAAGTGAAAGGCAGTTTATGATTTATTTAGTTCAAATGTGCCCTACTTTGGAAACTCCTACCATTTAGTATGGAATGTAATCTAACTTTAAAAATACTGAAAACAGAAAATAAAAGGGTGGAGAGAAGGAGGAGGGGAAATACCCTTAAGAGAACAGTGTTATGATTAACATTCCAAAGCCAAGTTTCTAGTTCTCCAGTTAATGCGCTTTCATCTCTTGGAAGGTAGTATTTTATATAATGCAATTCAGGGATAGCCTTAAAACACACATTTACCCACGCAACTGCTCTAGCATAGGTTATGCTGCTTTTTCAATTTGTTTGCTTTAAGTTAAAGATTGCTGTACCATTCTTTTTTGTTTCTTTCATATTTAAATCTAGATCACTTCTTTGACACCATCTGTGGTTTGTTAATATAATCAGCAGATACACTTGGGAAAGACTTTCTTTCCAGGCATCTTTTTAAAAATTCAAAGTTCAGATGTACAAAGTCAGTCACACATCTAAGTGATAAGCCATGACTGTAAGGTTCTTGGCTCAAATATCTGCTTGCAGCAGTGAGCAGCTTTTGACTTAGAGCAGCAATTTTCCTTTTATTACCCCAAAACCAGCTGTAAAAAACGATAACCAGCTTTAAACTTGTCATCCTAAAGGATTCCCTTTAAGCTGAGTAAAGCTGTGTGGTATAGTTCTTTCCAGGCTGATAGACAAAGATGCAGCACATTCCTGATGTCCTCTGCAATCAGTGGGATCACAACTCCCGTGTGAAGTGAAAGGGCACATTGTTGAGAGTTCAAATTCTAGTGCTGTGAATGCATCTCTAAACTAAACCTGCTCTTCTCTCATCTTCAGCATTTGGGGAATATATTTGCAAGTGTAAAGCAAGACAAATCCTTTCAGGTCCCAGCATTTAATTAAGCTTTCAGCTATCTTTGTGAATGAACCAAGAGCGTCTAATATGCATGTCTACAGGGAACAGATCAGGAGTACCACTTCATCTGTGAAGTTGTTTGCTATCAGCTGGAAAAAATCTCTTTGCAATTAGCTTTTCTCTGTGTCTAACTTCCTCTGGAACATTGCATCTTCTATAGCTGAATCCCAATTGTAATAAATGTACTTGAAGAAAAAAATACTTGTAACTTCCTCCATGATGGCCTATGTTTCTGGCAGTAATAAGAAATCAGGTTTACGCAGTGACAGGGTAAGCCGGCTGAGGTACAGAAACCAGCATGGGAAGGATGATGCTAAATTATTTAAGGTAATTTTAACGTGTTCAAGGTTGTGCACCAGACTAGGGTGGAATTGTTCTGAAATGATCTGAATTTTTTTTCTCTCCTACACTCTCTTATAATAAGTAAATGTATGTAGGATTCCCAAAGTCAGAAACAGCTTAGTCTAATGTCTAATTGGAAACAGTGAGGATTAAAAAAGTTAAATCCCAGCTTGAGTGGATCTGCTTACAGGGACATGAAGACCTTACCCACCATAGAGAGTTTTCTATTGTCTGATTGGTCTTAACATGCTTATCTGATAGAATGCAGCATGGTAACCATGTGGGCAGAACACTTTTGGAACAGATGATCCTCACCACCCCATAACTACCCCATCCCTGTTTAGTCAAAAGTCATGAATGTAATGTGATAATATGACACTGACATCTCAGAAACAAATTGTTCCTGGGAAATGTAACATATGCAAAAGTCATGGTCACTGAAATGATTTAGAATAGCACTAATGTTCACACAGCAAAATGTGAATCAATGTGCCAAATGTTTGTACTTCAACTTTTTATGTCTCAGTACTTCAAAGAGCAGATACACAGTTTGTGTGTGTGTAGTATATACCATCACAATTCAGATGCCATAAACCATTTTCAGCTGCCACAATCAAGTCAAGGCTGAATCTATCTTCATGTGTATTTTTCCAGCTGGCTTCTTGAATATCCAACACAGGCATTCAAGCAAAATGAAGTAAAGAAATTCCCTCTCTAAAGGGAACTTTAAGTATTCCCAAACAAAAGGAGTGTATGGCCTACTTGAAAACCAGTCAGCTCTCCTGTGTGCTTCCCTTCACTGTAGTTCCTCTACCCATACTGAAGTCCCCTCATATCTCTTCAGGATAGCCACCCCCCTCCTGACTACTTGCACTTTCCTTACTCTATCCCTACATCACACCTCACCACAGTGCTACTAATCCAACATCATGCTGCACATCTCCTTCTTACTCCATCCACTATTTCACTGCACAGTGACCAAGGCGCTCTGGGGAATGAGACCAGTACGTATTAAGCTCTCTCTCCAACAAAGACGATTATCAATATGACTGTCTTCCAAAATACAAGCTTGAACACTGTGCCTGAGTGACAGGCCATACAGTGACACACAATTTCTCTCCACTGAGTAGAGCACATTCTTTCCACCAGCTGCTGCGCAAGGCTGCCTGGAAGATGCGTGTAATAAATGCTTATTTAAAAGAAATTTTTAGTCCTTTTTTCTTTTTAATACACATTAAGTGACCTAAAAGCTTTTTTTTATTTTTGCTGCACACATGTGTAACTGAGAGGGACTAAAGCTATTTAACGTTCTTGTACTTTAACATGAACCTTAAGAAAGATCTAGTATGGAAATATTACCCCAGTTCTCTCACTGCTGTTTCATGCACTGATCCACAGATTACAGGTTAGGCCCAGAAAAGTAACAAGATTGACATGAATGAGGAATTAAAAAAAAAATAAAATATATATATATATAAATTATCTGAAATATGTCCTTTGGCTTCCAAGGCTCCGAAAGCGCTCACATCAGATTTTCAAGCTGTGTTCTGCAAAGTATGAGCAAACACGAGCTTCCCTTTTTTTTTTTTTTTTACCCAAGAAATTTGATTTTCACATCACCACTACTGGCTTCTATCAAACATTTCTCAGCTATGGCAGCAGCACATGTATGAGAGGGCCTGGAACAGAAGCCGCAGGGGCTGTTAACACCGCAGTATGCCATTGGTTTGTAATGTCCGTAGTACAAAAATCACTGCATCTGGTGCCTTCCCACTCAGGGCACTGTCAGGCACTCAGAGCGTTGGTGAAACCTTTTAATGTGGCCAGCGCCGAGGTCGGAGGATAAGCGCACTAACAGCCACGTTACAGTCGACTCCCGCTCAAGCCAAGACCTGAAGAACGGCACCGCCCCCACGCCAGCTGCGAACCGCCTCAGCCGGTCACCACAACAAGGCTCCACATCCCGGCGAGCAACGCGCCGCGCAGACCCCGCCATTCCCCTGAACTACACGTCCCGGCGTGCACCGCCAATAGCGGCTGGCGCGACATGGGCACGATGCACGCCGGGAAGCGTAGTCCCCGCCAGCCTTCCCGCCGCCTCCCGCCGCCGCCTCCCCCCCTCCCGTCACCCTCCAACGGCGGCCTAAACTTCCCGCGCACGCTCTGCGCCACGTACGCCCTGGCGTCACACCGCCGCGGGCACCTCCCCCCCACCGGCAGAGCCAATCAGAAGCGCCGACAGCGCAAGGGGAGGGGGCCCCTTCCGCGACCTTTGACACGGCGCTGAGATCTAGTGGCTCCCCGCCCGCTCGCCCCTCCCGCTGTGTCAGCCGCAGCCGCAGGAGGCGGCGGAGAGCCCGCCTTTTCCCGCCGCCCTCGGCCCCTCCACCGGCTCCGGCCCGCCGTGCGCCGTCCCCAGCAGCGGGCGAAGTGGAGCCGGCGAGGCCGGGAAGACGCTGCCGACTTCTTCTCTTCTCCTTTTCCTCCCGGCCGGGCCCGTCAACATGGCGAGCGCCTCGTACCACATCTCCAACCTGCTGGAGAAAATGACATCCAGCGACAAGGACTTCAGGTGGGGCTCGCCGCCGCCGCCCCCCCGCTGCGCCCTCCACCGCCTGCCCGGCCCCGGCGCGCCTGCAGGCCCGCGCCTCCCTGCCCCCAGGGCCGTCTCCGTGCCGGCCCTGGGCCTGGCGTCGCGGCTGTCAGGGCCCGGTGCCGCTAGCCCGGGCCGTGCTTGCCTCAGTATCTCCCTGCGTGGAGAGGGGCCCTCTCCCCGAGCCGCCTCTACAGGGCAGGGCTCGAATCTGCAGCTACCCCGGGAAGTAAGTTCCTGGGAGGCAGGGCCTCTTCTCGCTGCCTCTGAAGGACGGGACACAGCAGTGCCTCAAAAGCTGCGGCCTCCACGCCTCGTGGGCAGATACCCTAGGCAGCCGTGAGGAGCGAAGTGGTCGCCAGGTTTGCAGAACTGCGTGGGGATAGGCGAGGGAGGAAGTTAGCGTTTGATTTTTTTGGCCTCGCAGACGCTCAAAAGCCGAATGGACCAAGCCCTGAGCAGCCTACCGTGGCTGACCCCACTTTGAGCAGTGGAGATTGGGTGAGATGACCTCCCAGGGTCCGTTCCCAACCTCAAAAAATACAGACCCTGTGACTCTGCAAGTAGGAGCAGGGAGGGCTATCCAGCACAGCAGGCTTGAGCATCATCTTGAACTCACATGCTTCCTGCATGCTGCACGTTGTAGACAGAGGGGTTTTGTTCTACTCTCATAATTTGGTGTTGCCTCTCAAAGTCTTTGCATCCAGGGAGAGAAGTCCTGTTGAGTTTTAAGGGGACAGAACTAGTATATGTAATTTTGAGGTTCCGTCGTAGGAGCACTACTTATTGGTCATTTGCTTGCTTTGGAATAAAGTGATAGCAGGTAAAATGCAAGGATCAGAAAGTATTAAGTACCAGAAAATGAAATGGTGTAAGTTATTAAAACCCAGCAGAGGTAATACACAATAGTTGTAGCAAAATGTTAAGTTAAAAATAATTACATTTCTTTGTATTGTATGCAACCAGAAATTCACATTTGAAGCCTTTATTTGTCAAAGAGGGTACACAAATTCAGACAGGGAAAAGGCATAAAATACACTGGGGTTTTGTTGCTTTGCTACAGCATTGAAGTGCTTAGTTTATGGTTAAGAAACACGTGGACGTCCAAACAATTCTCTTGTTAATATATTGAGATCTAAAGGAAAACAGAGGTGAAGATTAAATAACCATAGAGTTGGACTTTGAATAATCTTGTGTGCTTTTTACAAACTGTTGTAGCACTGGACACATGTAATAAATTTATGGGAATTTATGTTGATTTCTGTCATATTTTAATAGCTTGATATTACCTGGGAAGTTTAAGCTAGAAAGTTTCGAAGTAGAAAAACAATTTGGTTAGTCTAGAAACAGGCAATCCAGAATTTCCTGATTTACTTAAATTGTACTAAAAAGACATTCAAACATTTTTCCTCTGAATATTACTGGAGATTTCCTTACTTTCATCATGCTAATTTGTTTCTGTGATTAAGTGAGCCTTCTGTTTTGTACTTACGGGGAGCATGACTTAGAAAAAATTCTAATAGATCCCAGATAAATGCTGACTTTGAGTATAAAACTTTCTGCATAAAAAAGGTAGGTTACACCTGTCAAATGCGGTTGTAGCAAGCACTTTTTTTTCCCCAGCTACATGTAGTTAAAACTTGCTTTGTGATTGTGTAGAGTACACTTTACAAATTACCTGTTCTAGGAGATTTGAACAACTTTGGGATTCTCAAATATTAAAAGAAACTCAAGCAAACAAAAACAACCAACAAGAGAGAAAAACAAACAAGAAACCAAACAAAAATTCCTAGTGTAGATTAAAATCTGACTTTACAAGCCATAGAAATGGGTGACAATAGACCTTTACAAACTGGCTGTTTTGCAGTAACACATTTTATGAAACTTTGTGTATCATGTATTTGCATAATGGATAAAATATTTTTTAGTGCATTTTTCTAAGGTATATTTGTAGAGGGAGATTGTAGTTAACTTCTTGATACTAAGGAGCTGAGTATAACCCACAGGTCAAGTTACCACTTTACCGTAGAATTTAATCCTCTGCTTTTTTGACTAAACTGACTTGTCTGATGCAAATGTTTGTAGTATCCCGAAACTCTGACTCTAAAATGGGCAGTAATGTAAGGTAACAGTTTACTGTGTGGCTGTGGGAGGAGGAGAATGACTACTGTGAGTACAAAGTATGAGGAGCTGCTTACGTGCTGCTACTTTGCACCAGGTTAAGTTTGATGTGCCTGAGGAGGAAGCAACCATGACTGAAGGCCACATCTAAACTAGTCAAAACCATGTTTCTAAATACTAGCTACTTTAAGGTTGCCAAGCCCCACCACAGTGTTGAGAAGGAGTTGGATTTATTTTAATGGAGGAGTCTTCTAGGAGGACTCTTCAGTTGTAGTTGAGTGCGGAAGCTGTGAATGTGCTGAGGATGCACAAGCTTTGCTCAGTTTAGGAGCTTGTCACAATTAGGTGATGAGTGCATGTGAACTTGTAAGGCTAGGAAATGGAAACTATTGACCAAGGAAGTGAGGGGAAGCTATTAAGACAGTTTAAGAAAAGAATATAAACATAACAGTAACAAGGAGTCAGTCTTTGAGTTTTCTGCTATTGCATAATTTCATGTATATCCTTATTCCCATCCTATCTGTTACCTTTACTTACCAAGAAGCTTTTTTCCCTGTTGTGCTTAAAAACTGATGCCATTTGCATTCATCATCTGCTTATGCATGCATCTGGTTCCTGTCAGATTACAGGGTTGCTTCAGTGGGTGTGTTGGAGGGAATGAAAAATGAGTGAGGTCTTATCTTAGAAACACCTTGAGACTATTAGGCTGAAATTACTGTATTAAAAGACAGAACAAGTTGAGGTCCATTATGGGAGGACAGACATCTGGTATTTGTGATGCATATTAAGATTATGCAGAGGCTTGGCTTTCATTTTCAGTAAAAAAAGAAGTATCTAGCATGTCAGGCTATAGAGATAACCTTCCAAGTATGACCTGAGCTCAAGTGATGTCTGCCTGAGGCTTATGTGCCTGAAGCTCAAATGTCAGTCTAAACTTTTTAATTACAAACCATTTTTGTCTGGGGCTTTGAGTGCCGGTTGGAACTGGTACTGAAGCCCATGGGATTTGTAATTGAGTAATACATCTGTATTCTTCTGAGAAGAAAGGGCACTTACAAAAGAAGAGCAGATTGGAAAACAGACTTCAGAAGGAAGAGAAACAAAAGGCGTAAAAGCAATATTTTTGGAAAGTCATTTCTCAGTATGTTCTTGTATTGGGGAATGTGGCTGTTACTGAATAGAAAATCAATGGATATGAAAGATGATTTTATTTGCTTGATCTCTCAAGAATTAATCCTGGTCTTTAATGTGGCACCCTGGGCTGAGAGTTGGATAAACATGATCTGCTGTTGTCTGGATTCTAAACAAACTAGTCTGTACACGGCAAGAAAATGAAAAACACATTAATTGTAGCTTTGCTTTTATTTCTCCATTGTTTGGCTTTTGTGAATTTTATGGGAGAATGTTTGAAAAACTTGCTGTATTTTTCTTCTTGCTTAAAATTTGTCTTAAAATAAACTCAGGTAATTATAAAAATGTTTTTAAAAAGCCCATTTTTTTAAAACATCAGCATAGCGCATAGATGGACTACTTAAAATCCAGAAAAGTGTGTTTTAATTTGTAAAGATCATTTAGAATGTAATGGAAACAGTGGAATTAAAATTGTAGCAGTTCTCATCAGGGAGGGATGATGACCCAATTAAAAGTTATTTTCTTTTTCAAATATTATTTTTCTTCATTTTTTTATTTTCTGTAAATAAAATAAATGCTAAAACCAGCTAACAGTAATCCAGTGTTAAATATGATTTGTGTGACAGCATGTGGTGGAAACTGAGAATCTTGAATCCTGAGCACTGTGAATAAGCTTTATCCTTCTAGTAATAATTATCTGACTATCTTTTGTCAGGTTTATGGCTACTAATGACTTAATGACAGAACTACAGAAAGATTCTATCAAGCTGGATGATGACAGTGAAAGAAAGGTGGTGAAGATGATTTTGAAATTATTGGAAGACAAAAATGGTGAGGTGCAAAACTTAGCTGTAAAATGGTAAGTATTTGTATTCTGTGGTATAAGGAATTGTTTAATGACCAAACAACATAAAGCATTTTTGAAAAACTTCAGGACCACTGCTACACAAAATAATTGTGAAATTGATGTTCACAAAGGAACCATTATACTTGTAGGCTTCCTGTCTTAATTGTAGTTTTTGCAGAACTGTTTTTGTTGATGTTGTGGATTAACATTTGGAGTTTCAGGTGACATAGCACATGCAGTCCTTGCTGAAAGTTTGTGAATGACATGCTTGTTCTTTGGTGATAGTTCTTGAATGCTAAATAGATTTAAAAAGATTATAATTCACTGGTGGTTGCCGCATTGATATTTGACTGTGAATAGGTAGATGTGTTTGAGTAGTTTTCAAGCAGAGATTAAAAACATAAAATAGTAAATATACGGTCTTTGTTACCAAATATGGAACTTAACTCTTCACTAATGTTCAGAATATGGCATTGATGGTTGTTCATGCTTTGCAGAAACTGTAAGTGCCTTGTGGAGTCAAGCTGCAGTTACTTGCGTTTGAGAGGCTTCTGTTGCTTCACTACCCTCTCTTTCTTGCTTTAATTGTACATCTGGTGTGGTTTTTCCAGAGCGCCCTTTGAGGAGGTGCTGTGTTTATCATGACGTACTTTTTGTTCTTGGCCCTTCTGCCTTTTTGTGCCCTTCAAGGGGACCTTCTCTTTTAAGAAGCTTCTGGTGTTCGTTGAGAATGGTTCTTGTTCCATGAGCTCAGATTTTCTAAAATACTCCATCTACTCTATTTACACTGCATGAGGCATGAATTTAAGTAAACTTGCTGTGCAAGAGCTTTGGACAGCCTTGAGGAGTAGTTTCACATTGTGACTAGCTGAGTTAGTTTGTTTCAGTGTGTTATTCTTTACAGTTTGCTCTGTCAGACTATCAAAGCAGAAAATTAAAGTCTGTGTGTACATCTGCTTATGTACTTAGGAGCTATGTTTGCCTCAGCCTCTGAAATATATTAAGTGATGGTAACCAAAATCTTGTAGAGAGACACTAGTTAAGGAATGGCGAGTTTCAAGCCAAAGTTTAATCTTAGCAGTATAGTAATGTTACTACTTTTTCACTGCTCTTATCAGGGTTGTGGAGTTGTTAAAACGTGTCTTCCCCCCCTTTTTTATAAACAAATGATACAAATGGCATGTAATGTTCGAGTTCCTAGTGGTACAGCTTAAGTTCTGTGGCTTTGAAACAGATTGCTCAGAAGAGTAGATTATTATGAAACTTCACTCAGGCTTAGAATTATCTTTATGTGAAATAGCATTTTGTATAAAAGTTTCATTGCAGCATACATGCAGTACAAGTTTGGACTCTTTCTGAGAAATCCAAATAATGTTTAAGAACAGTGTTAAATTTACTGTAGTGGGACAAGAAACATGATGGAAAAGTTTTCAGGTAAATTGTAAACAGTCATCTAGAATGTGTACATTCTTGAACCTATTAAGTTTTCTTTTGCATCCCAGTCACTTCCAGATATGCTTTGAGGACAAAATAAAAACTACCTTAAAAGAGCCTTCTCTTATTAAGACAGCTTATACTCATGGTATTGTTCTGTGATATTTTTAAGCTTGTCTCAGCTAATGCTGCTTTACTGTTCTCAACTTCTTTGTCCCTTTTCTTGTACTGTTGCTTATCAGATTTTGTTGTAGACTGGTTTGGGGACTTAAGTTTTCCTCTGGCTTAACTTTCTCCTCCTGCAACCAGATGAACATTAGTAGAAACAGTAGTGGGGTGAAGGATGGTGGGAGAGGTTGAACCCTATTATTAAGCTGTAGTTTTTCTAAGATGGTTCAGGCTGATCTAAACTCTTCCATATAATATAATACTGAGTGTAAAACAGATTTGTTGAGAAATTAAATTCAGCCAGCATATTTTTCTTTTTGTTTTTTGTAATATTTTGTGCTGTCATTCTTTACTTGTTTATTTCTGTGACAAATTTGTTGGCACTTTCAGCTGAGAAAAGCATAAACTGCATTTAGATCTCTATTAGTTTAAACGCTCTGGTAAACTCTAGACACTGTCAGCAGGACCTTTTATCAAGCTGGTACTTGATGACCCATTTAAGTAGGTATAGATTCCCTCTCTCACAGAAAAAGGATTTAAGACAACCCTGTGTACCTTTGAGTCTGTATTTGAGACAGGTTTTCCCTTGGGGAAGGCAGGAAAGATTTGCAATTTGTTAGGAGAGATTCCGCTACAGGTAGATCAATGGAAACGCTGTGAATGGCAAAGGTATTGATCACTCCTTTAGCAGGTAAGAACCTCCTGTGGGATGATCACTCTTTCAGGGTTTGATTTGTGAGGTAACTGAACAGAACAGATTTAAAACAATTCAGAGCAGCCTTAACGCAGCGTTTATTTTTAGGAAAGCATAGCAACAAGTAGGTAGTGTTCTGGTTTTGCCTTATCCTCTGCTTGCTTTCACATTTGGGTAGGAAGGGCTCTGTTGGTTAAAACACTGCTGAACTTGTTTCTTATTATCTCTTCAAAGCACACTAGTGATTTTGTTCTGATTCTTTCAGTTATATTACACTTCTGGACAGGATAAAACTTGCTATCCTTTGGTTAGCAGAAGTCAGGTTGAGAGTTCATGGATATTTGGGTAGCTACCTTGCAAGGTGATTGTGCAGTTCATTTCTGAATAAAAAAGAAAATTAATGAGCTGTCTTTGTGGTCTTGGAGTAAAACTCTCAACCTGCTCTAAGTTGGAGCCTACGAAAGGGAAGTGAGTGTGTTTGTCAAGCTGTTATTGCAGGCAGTAGATGCAAACTAGGTCAGTGACTGCAGGTTGTTCACCTTGTTTTTCTTAGGAGCGTGTAACATTTTAAACATATTCTTGTCGACATTTTTTTCTACAGGAGTTTTTTGCTTCATCTGATAGTCATAGGCTGTTTTATAGTCAGCCAACGTAGAAAATGCTATTAGATGTTCTTACAGCATATTCTTAGTTTAAGGCTGTTAGTGTAGTCCATGGTATCCTATGCATCTTATTGCAGTAGTAGTTATGCTGCCTGTAGCTCTGTCCAAGATTATGTAAAGTTTGGTTAGACAAGCAGTTTGGTTTGTCTAAGCATAGGTATTGTGTTGGATGAATGGTTTGTTCATTGCTGCTAATGTTGGGTGTAATGTTCTGTTGGCCCAAATTATGCATTAATTGTTTCATATGTTCAGTGTTGTAGTTCAATGATGAGCTGCTTCTCGTTTTAAGCAGTTATCTGTGGTTTGTAATTCTGGCATTTAATCCTCTGTACTTAAAATTTTTGTTGCTTCACACTGAACTGTTCCCTGAAACATGTAAAAACCGAAACAAACATATATATATAAATATATATAAGAAAAAAGTGGGATCAAAGTGCTTTCAGTGTTTCCTCCCTTGCGATGCTGTAGTTTCTCTGCATTTATCAGTGTGACTTCTGTGGGCAGTAGTTCAATATAGGGAACCCTGCTTGATGCTGTAAGTGTGAGTCATTAGTATGAGCAGGATGATGCATGCATTGGTTGTTGTGTGGCTGATCCAGTTCAGCAGCTTTAAAGCATTTTGGATGCTGTGGTAATACACTGCTGCACATCACGCTATACTGGTGATTTGAATCAATAATATTTTTTTCCATTTATGAATTTTAACTCTTCCCTGTAAGTAAATGTACTTATTTAATAGCAATGAAAATATGCCAATTTGAGGCTATCATTGATCATGAGTTGATGTCCCTCTTCCTAATAAGAAGCTACACTATGAACATTGCTTTTCTCAAATGTATGCACCTTAAAGGGGGCAGTGTGTTATAGTTGCTGTTTATTTGCACAGGCAGTTTAAGATAAACTGGACACAAATTAGTGGCTAGAGAAAGGGAAAAGATCAAAGACCACTTAAAACAATATCTGAAACTGCCTTCAAATGTGTAAAACATGTGCATAAGTGCAAAAGCTTTGTATTCCAAATTGAGTTTATAAAAGAAGGTTGCACTTTATTTTCAGCTTAAAAGCTTAGTTTGTAACCTGGAACTAATAATAAGGTCTGTAAGTGATATCTACTGATTTTAAAGGCCAGGAAAGCTTGAGGCAATCTTTTTAAAAATGCGCTTCATAACTGGTATGTCAGTTTTATTGAACTAATGGGCTGAATAGATAGGCCTGAAGACACTTATTCAGGTAAAATCTGGTTTAACTCTTTCTAGAAACTAATTTCAAGTGTTTGTGTGAATGACTTAGTCATTTCAGGGGTTTGGTCATCCTTAAAACATAAGCAAAAAGGTGTTTCCTATACTTGAGATGGATGTAACTGACCAGCCATTGCTGTGATTATATTAGTTACTCATAGGTTACATTTGAAAAAGAAACATTTAAATCAGAAGCATTTAGTATTTGTTCAATAGCTCAGGTTTAAAAAAAGGCCTTACCATCATTTCAGATATTTTCACTTATGGGACTACGTTTTTTTGGGGGGGATCTGCTTCTCATCTGCCAAAGCTGATGTATAAAAGGATGCTGTCAGCTGCAAATCTCTAGGATGCAGAAGATGCATTTTCATAGAGCTGCAGCAGTCATTGCAAACTGCAAAAAGCAGAAGACGTGATCTTTCAAGCAGTGAAAGGAGAGATGACATTGCGACCTGGAATCTCACCAACCAGGTAGCAAACCTGTGCACCACTGATCAGAAGCAAACTTTCAGGATTGCTACTCCGAAGGCTTGACATATTTTTAAAAGGGTACTGTCCCTCAGTTTTATATTAATACACTTCCGTAATTGTACAGGTGCTTGTTCCTGCTTCCTGGTGTTTCTATTGACAGTGCTGTTTCTGGAGCATGCAGCATTACGGATGTGAAGTAGTTTCCACAGATTCTGCATTTGCACCTTTGTATACTGTAGTCTGTTGACTGAAACACAGGGAATTTCTTTAGACCACTCTAGATGGTCCTCATAGCTTGGAATTGTGACTGTTTCTGTTCTAGGTGATTTGTGCTTGCGATGCTTGTAGCATGTTTTACTATGCACCAAGGGTAGATGAGCGCAGCAATGCTGTGAGCAGCCACTAACTGATAGTGGTATGTATTTGAAGAGAAACTAGTGATGTGTCAAGGGAAACTTTTGCTGGAAAATGAAATGAAGCTGTGGAGAAAGCTGTGAGCTTCTTGAGCTACTGGAGAAAATGTTTTGGCCTTCAGGAGTGCGGTCAGGGATGGCTAAATGTATTTGAGTCTGGGAGACTGCTTGTAGTAATTTGTGTGTTGCAAATGCGTGTGTATAAATCTGGAATTTGTCTGCTGGAAGAAAAATTACCTTTACCAATATCATTCACCAGAAATTATTTTAATAAGATTGCAGTATTAATTTACCATGATTGAAGCAGTAAAATAACCAGATTAGATTGTGGATATGGTCCTCTAGATTGCTGCTCTCAGGGATTTAATAGCTATGGAGATGATTTGATAGAATCTGAAGATTCCAGTACTTTTTTCTTAAATTAAACATCAGTGTCAGGTTAGGGCCTGAGATTTGGCTGCTTTTAACGAAGGGTCCTCTGTCAGGGCTGTTTTGTTTCTGCAGGAGTAGGTATACTTTCTGAAGCCTTGGGTGGCATGGTTTAGTGGGAGGTGTCCCTGCCCATGGCAGGGGGGTTGGAACTGGATGATCTTAAGGTCCTTTCCAACCCTAACTATTCTATGATTTTAAGCAAGTTCCATTATATCTTCATTTCTGTACGCTTAAAAGGTTTCTTTTTTATGCCTTTCATCAGATGCCAGTCAGTAGCTCCTTTAACAGTTCTCTTGAGATCATCTGTAAGCTCTTTCAGAAATGTTGCCCCAAATTGTTTTTGTGTATACATTTTTAAGATATCTGTGTATCTCTGTGAAACACTGCACAAAATGAATAAATTGCAATCTTCCTGAACCTGTGGCACTGGGGTGATCATAATGCATCAATTTCAGATGTCTGTGGCCTAGTTTGAATATGTGAAGCTAGTTCCAAGTTTTGTGTATTAACAAAACTGAATTAGTTGTAAGTGATATTTCAGTGCACGGTTTTGGTAAATACGTGTTGCTTTTAATGCCTTTTTTTTTTTTTCCTTTGAATTTTCAAATTGACAGTGTTTTCAGCAGGTTTTACTACACAAGCAGGGTGGGTAAGGAGAGAAGGAAACCAAGCAGGTTACAGTTTGTGAAGGAAGACATGGAAAGTGGTAGGTGTGATTGTCTTGGGAATTGCATATTTCAGGGCGTTAATCTTAAATGCTATGCCTCAAGTGCAAACACTGTTCTGAGTTCATGGGTGAAAGGCATTATGGACATGGACATTGAAAAAGAAGCTCCTAAGTTTGTCTGACATGGTGACAGACCATTAATGCCAAAACTTTGAATCTTACACTGGTTACTATCATACTCTTAAGTCATGCTTAGTGACAGTTGAAATAATGGCTTGTTTTATATAATAGATAAATCTCCTTTGTCCATGCCTTCCTCCTGTTTGTACTCCTTTCTTTCTGCCTTTTGTGTTTGTTGGGCATTTTTAATGATAATTAGCTCTTGTTACTGTGGATTCTTTGACCTGGAAAGAAAGGGTAGCAGCAGTGGGCTGCATACAACAGATTTTGAGATGGAAAATGTATTTTGGTTTTGTCCACTATAGAGCCATGTGTACTAGCTGCCCAAGAGTGAAGGCCATAGATCTCAGCCCTTTGAGTCCAGCTGGAATTACTGGCTTGTAGTCTCTTCTGGATCTGAGCCTGGTCCTCCCGTGTCGCTCCCTCCAACAGCTGTGTGTGATGGTTTAGTTTGAGCTGTTGGAAGACTTTTTTTTTTCAGGAGTGGAAAAAGTGGGTGAGTATATTGGGTGAAACAATGATTTTTGAGGGTCTACAGTTGTCCTGTGGTGTGAGCTGTATGGTAGAGAAGGATGGTTTTGAAATGACTGAGAGCACTATTAAGGCAGGAAGCAAAGGTGTGGGGAACTCTGCATGTGTTTGAGAGCCTTTGTAGCAGGAGGAGTGGAAAGCTTGATGCTGAGACTGAAGACCCAAGTTTCAGAGGAACTTGGAACATGTGGGTTTGGATTTACCCTGTAGGTGCTTCTAAACTGTATTTGACAAGACTGTTCTTCTGTTTTGCCCCATGCATGCTCAAAATGACAATTGCTCTGACCAGAAGTGGGAGTTGCAAAAATGACTAATTCAAAATGAACAAATTCTGTGTTAAATTTGACTGTACATTGAGAAGTTAATTTGATATGGTCCAAGAAGCCAAGTCACATTAAAAGAATCATGAGATAATACAAAGTATGTATAGGTCAACAAGTAAAATTAATACATGATAACCTTCCTTGTTCACAGCACTTTGGTATTAAGCTACGCATCCTCAGATCTCTGCTACTAAAGCAATGCAGGAATTTGTCTTTTTTTTTTTTTTTTTTTTCCCCAGCTGTACCAGTGAGGTAGTAAATGTGGGGTTTGTCTTGTTGTCATTCTAGGTAAAAGCACTATTAAGCTCCTAAACTAACTTCAGTGCCTTTAGTTTGAATGCCATATCCTTGAGCCTTTTCTTCTGCATAGTGATCTGTGACCTGTGTGTTTTTTCACAGCTGCCTGCCTGACAGCTTTATTAGGTAGTAGTGAACCTGGGGTCCAGCTGTGTTCTTGGAGAGTTAGACTTAAACTCCAGGGCAATTTGCAGTAAACAAGAAAAGCTGTTTCGCTTGTCATCTTGTACGTTGTATGCTTGTGTTTCAGTGCATATAAATTAAGAAAGGAACTCTCCTTTAGACTGTAAAGACTCGAGTAATTTTTCTGTCTTAAAACACTTGTGGGTTTCTGTAGTACAATAATGTGGGAATTAGATGATTTAAGTACCAAGTGTAAAGTTATTTAAATACTTCTTTGCCTGAGTGCATAACTTAATTTGGATTTGGACTATCTACTTTCAGAGTAATAGTCTTCATTCAGAGCTTAGTGTCTTGATAGGTTGGGCAGATTTCTGCTTGCGTCTAGATGACTTCCCTCTGCCCTCCTTCCTCCCAGTTGTGTTTTGTTGAATTAATGTCCATGCTTTTCAAAATGTGAAAGTTGCTCTTAATTCAGAATAATTTTCAAAATCGTATGAAATTAAAACATAACATTTTTTCCCCACTGTAATTACTAAAGTCTGAAAGGAAGTACTTCATAAAGTGTTTCATATCCAGATAGTTTCTTTCCAGTAATCTGCTGCGATTTGAATATGGTGTAATGAATTTATTAGTTTTGCTAGAACTGTTAATCAGGGTTTGGCTCCATACCACAATCTGGCAACTTTATTATTACATTGTACAATCAAATGTACGAAGTTGGATTTTTTTTTTTCCTACCTTTTCTGAAGTGTCTTCAGCTTGTTTTGTTCTTGTATAATGTTCTGAAAGGCTACTTTTGGAGAGGAGGTTAAAAATACCCTTGTGTATCAAACTAACTTGTGGCCAAACTGTTTTAAAAGTTCGATAATTACTATTTGTTTCACATCAGGGAAGACTTAGGTGCAAATTAATATATTACGACTGTTCAATTTCTTTTCCCAAAGCATGGAACTCTGGTCACCCTACTCCCTTTGCACTGAACAAGGAGTTAAACTTGGCAAATACTTCTAGTTGAAAGTTGGTTTGTTGTTAGTTATGTTAATCTGTTTTACAAATAATTTCATCATCTGCATGTTAAACTTCTCCATAATTCTCATGCTTTACAAAGGTTGTGACCATATGGTCCTTAAATCATTGCAGTGTCAAAAGTCTGGCATACTTGTAGTGAATAATGGTGTGTTTTTGAAAATTTATACTTTTGCTTTCTTGATCTTAGTCTTGTTTTGATAACAGGATAGTTCATTCATTTTTCCTCTAGGGTTTCAGTTTGACTTCAGCTCTCAAAAGTTAGTGTTTACTAACCCTATAGACATCCTTTTAGTCTCAGCTTTACTAGAATCAACTTTAATGAAAAGCAGATAGAGTATTGACATTCAGTGTGGAAAAACATGACGTTTCTACGGAGGCATTACATTCTAATGTAGTCCTAATATAATTAGTTGGTAATTGGCTTTAGGATACTCCTTTCTTCTCATTTGTTCATACATTGGTTTTCACATATTTCAGTTTTATAGCTCTGATTTTAAAAGAGCTTGTCTGTGTACATTGTGCACAATATTAGAGGACAGATACAAAATTTGTACCCTCCCTTGTAAGCCACAGAAACATCCATGATTTCTGTTGTGTAATGCATGGCTCTGTCAGTTGCAGTAGGAGGTATGGCCTCTTAGATCAGCACTTGAAACCACTTTAACACTGTCTATCCTCACAGCACAAGTTTGATGGAGCTGTTGTATGAGCTTGCTTTGACTTCTGTACTGCAGGTTGAGCCCTGATTTCCACAGAAACAGCAGCAAAACTTAATCTTTTGAAAAATGCTTCCTAAAAAAAATAAAAAATCTGCAGATGTTTCTCCGCTCCTCAAACTCTTAACCAGTTGTTTTGGTACAAAGAGCTTACTTGAAATCGTCACACTTTACTGCTCATTAAAGTTCACGCTGAGAAAACACATGTAAAATCTCTTGAAAGTCTTTGGTGCTTTGTCACTGTGGCTGAAGTTGAATTTGATGGTGATGTGTATAAATTCAGGTGTGTTTCATAGGAAGAAAAACATTGAGGAGCTGTGGAAAGTCAGGCTGTAGGATTTCCTTGGTGGAAATTTGAAGCAACTGCAAAGCAACTAGGAGATGGCCTATGCACAAGACCAAGTCAAAATGCTATTCATTATCCCTTTGATTCTGATAGAAGAGAAAATAAATAGTAGTTTTCTGGAGTTACATCTGTTTTTCTGTTAATTCTGTTGTGGGCTATACTTCCCATTTAATTCCCATATTTTCTGTAGATGGTCCTTGCTACTGGTGTCTCCTTTCTTGCTTCAAGCTATTGCTTTTCTTCCTGCGTGACTGCTGCACACAGCTCCTTGTCTTTCTGCCATTGCTTCTGTCAGGGTCAGTGCAGAACCTAAGCTTGGTAGAACTTTAACTTCATGTGACATCTCATGTCTAGTGTTGATGTCTCATTAGTAAGCATGCTTTCTTGATTGCATAGTGATATTATGGATGCTGCCACAGAGAATTAAAGAGAGAATAATTGGTAGGATCAATATACAGAGGACAGAAGCTTACAAAAAAGGGAGCTATGTCTTTCAGAGAAGTTACTGTATGCACAGGTTAACAGTACTGTTTTTTGATGGAATGTGGTAGGAATGCCTATAGCATAGCTTGTAACACTTTTTTCTTTTTTCACTATTTGATATGTGCATTGTTAATGTAGTGTCTTTGAGGGAGTTGAATTAGATTAAAATATTTGGTGATTTAAAGCATTTTGAAATTCATTTCCCATTTCTGAGATGCTTTGAAGGTGGGCGTTTTTAACATACGGAGAAACTAGGTAAGCAAATTTGGAGCAAGAGTGGGGTAGTAGGAGAAAGAGAGTAAGTTCTTAGAATTTTTGTGCAGGATTTTCCCAGGTGAATGGAAGGAAATAGAAACAATATAAAGTTATGTTTTTTCCCTTTTGGAACAAAACATTAACAATGGAGAGAGAAGCTGACAGTTGATGATAGGGCTGAGACTATGGTGAAGGATGGTGTATTTCTTAGTAATGAACTAGACTTTACTGGGACATCTGTGGTTTTAGCGTTTTGAACAAATGTGAGCATTTGACAAAGGAATACAAGATTAGGATGCTCAAAGCAGTTGGAATGACTGAAAACTCTCAGTTCAGAGGAAAGGGGAAATGTTACTGTGTGCTGTATGTTTAGTGGTGCTGGGTGTCTATGTGGAGGAGGTCATTCCATGTCATTGGTTTTTATGTTGCGGTTTGCATTCTATTAAGGAAGGCACTCTAAAGTACAGAATGAGTCTGAGTCTGTATCAGATTGAACCCAAGTGTTGTGTAGAATAAAGATGCAGTAATTAAGAAGGTTGCTTGTCTGTGAACTAAGCAGGCACTAAGTCAAGCACATAAACTGATGGCTCTGGCTAGGCAACTTTTATTATAAACCTTAGTGTTAAGTGAGAAGTAAGAGGGACCTTGGTTAGAGACTCAAGCAAGACAGTCATGAAAAAACTGTTTCCACCGCTAGATTAAAAACATGTACTAAACCACTATTTTGTTATGAAACTTACAGAGGCAGGTTTCAACCCAACCAGTTGAAGGTTTCCAAATTTTGAAATTATGTTTTATATTGCTACCGAAGCCAACCTTAAGTTTGTGACTTGAATGCAAAATACTGAAATGAAATAAGAGAGGTTATTTAAGGTTGCAGATTTAATACTTTTCTTCTGTTTATACAGCCTTGGCCCTTTGGTGAGTAAAGTGAAGGAGTATCAAGTGGAGACCATTGTAGATACCCTCTGTACAAACATGCTTTCAGATAAAGAGCAATTACGTGACATTTCAAGCATTGGCCTTAAAACTGTGATTGGAGAACTACCCCCAGCTTCTAGTGGTAAGGCATTTTGTACTCAAGACTACCTAGTTTTATAATATCATTAGTAACTAAAGAAAAAAAACCAAACCAAAAAAAACCCCAAAGCTGGGTCCTTCAGTGAAGAGGCTTTGGTTCATTTAACATTGGAATTAATTTGTCAGAGGAAAAATGTATGGCACAGATATCCTTTTAGATGTTTCTTCTCTGTATTTCCAGATTTTGCTAGCTTGAAAACTTTTTTACTAAAGGATTGCATTAATATGAAAGCCAAACTTACAGTATATGAACTTCAGTATAACAAACTGAGCGTAAAAGACTCCTATGTTAATAATTGCCTTGGTGGAACAATTCTAGGCTGTAGTTATAGCTAAATCTTATCTTGCGTTTTGATTGATAGTATTCTTTAAAATTGATTATAACTTGGGCATTTTTCTTTTATGATCTTCTTTTTTGTCTCAGTTTCTGGCAAGTGTTTTGGAAAGTACCCTGTGTTTCTAACAATTGCCTGATAAATTACTGAAATGTTTACCTGGAGTTTTAAATAAAGGCAGTCTTTCCTTCAAAAGAGATAGTAATGATGAACAGCTCATCAGTTGATGGCATTACTTTTTTATTCAAGTAATATTCAGATATCATAAGGTATGAATGAGAATAGAGAAGTGATTCAAATGGGTTTGGAAATGCAGGTTTTAGAAACTAAGGTTTCTTTAAAAAAAAAATTTAAAACAAATGAAGGTGAGTGCTAGCCTTTAGGTAGCTGATACCATGGCACGAATTTCTTCTCTTGTCAGAATTACTCCAGACACTGTTAGACAGTTGGGGAATGGGGGAAACTCTGGAGTTGTGCTAAAGATACTTTTACTTGAATTTTAAAATACTTGGGGTATACATTTTCCCCCCTTTCTCAAATGTTTCATCAGTATTACAGGTACTTATTACTTAAGTACCTTCTTGGACAAAAAAATTTCTCTCTTTGATATACCTCTTTAGAGGTGGCTCTATCTACTGTTGTGCTTCCCCCTACCTGTAGTTTATTCCTTTATTTTTACTTGTAGCCCTTTCATTTATTGCTCTAAGTTTGTCTTGGCCTTCACTTTCCATTGCTTGCTCTGCCAAGAGCAGTGTACTTTCCCATGAGGTATATAAACCAGACAGTTAAGAAGCCTCCTTCTCAGTATTTTTGTACATAGATAGTCTTTCAGCTCTAATGCACAGTACATGTTGCATTAGCAAACAAACTGGCTGTTCAAGCTTGTTTTGTTGAGTGGGAAGATTTTTTTGTGTTGAGATCAGGTTGCTTTCTATGGTCATAAACATCATCTCTGGTGTTAAAAACTGTGGGGTTTTTTCATTATGAAAATGCTGAGGTTTTGTTGTTCTTTCAGGTTCTGCATTAGCAGCTAATGTTTGCAAAAAGATCACAGGGCGTCTCACTAGTGCTATAGCCAAACAGGAAGATGTGTCTGTTCAACTGGAGGCACTGGATATTATGGCTGATATGCTAAGCAGGTAAACATCACTCTTCCAAAATGCTGGTAAATGCTGATAAATACTCCTTAAAGCTTGACCTTTAATTTTCTAAATGTTAAATTTAAATTATTTGAAGTTATGTGAGATAATAGGCTAATGTATTAAATATAGGTGAAACTTCATTTAGAAGAAAAAAGTGAATGTACTAAAGATAAGTTCATTGATAGATTGCTTGCTATTTAATCTTCTGAGAACTGTAGTTTTAAGATTATTTTAATGTTTATTGCTTTGAAGGATATGTTTTAAACTAATTTTTTAAAAAGTTCCAAAACCTGAAATGTAAGGACTAATTGGTATCTGTGTGTGATGTTTTGGGAATATTTAAAGGAATTGTTGTAAATATATGAACAAAGTTATCTACATTCAATTGGTTTGAGTTTGTGTTTTGTCTGTTTTAAGGCAAGGAGGACTGCTTGTTAACTTCCATCCTTCAATTCTGACCTGTCTGCTCCCCCAGCTGACTAGCCCCAGACTTGCTGTGAGGAAAAGAACCATCATTGCTCTTGGTCACCTGGTTATGAGTTGTGGCAATATGGTTTTTGTTGACCTCATTGAACATCTGTTGACAGAACTGTCTAAAAATGATTCCATGTCAACAACTAGGACCTATATACAGTGTATTGCTGCTATTAGTAGGCAAGCAGGTCATAGAATAGGTAAGAAAAATATATAAATTATCTTTCATTTTAAAAGTTTTTATGTGAGAGTAATTACTTTGCTAACTTTTTTTTTCTTCTTTTCTTACCAGGTGAATATCTTGAGAAAATAATTCCTTTGGTTGTAAAGTTTTGTAATGTAGATGATGATGAACTACGAGAGTACTGCATTCAAGCCTTTGAATCCTTTGTTAGGAGGTAAGATGTAATATTGTGTGCCATTTGATGTTGAGAGACAGTCCCCTTGGTACAAAACATTTTTGCAAGCTCTTAG
This sequence comes from Psittacus erithacus, assembly GCA_009867235.2. Classification (NCBI taxonomy): domain Eukaryota; kingdom Metazoa; phylum Chordata; class Aves; order Psittaciformes; family Psittacidae; genus Psittacus; species Psittacus erithacus. The sequence goes on from WYDI02003640.1 coordinate 58,712, forward strand.
CTGGAACTGTTCCTATAAATCTGTCTTGTGACTTAACTTCTAAGCAGTGTGTTATATGTGTACTGAAGAAGCTTTCTACTGTGCCACTACTACTTACAGGAAAGTATTCTAATACTACTTGTTGCCCAGTAGTGGTGACAAAAGCATAAGTACCTGAAGGCATATCTTGGTTCTCTGCAATCTTCCAATCTAGCAGATCCACTTATATGGTAGCATTGTACTTTCTGACCTTTCTTTCTGAATTTCTGTAGTTCTTGAGGGTACTTGGTTTGGCCAGTGTTTCCAAAATGCAGTATGTATTACAAAGTCTTTTAGGAGTATTTTAATTCTTCAAAGTAATTTGACATTGACTGTATTTTTGTATTATGCAGATGTCCTAAAGAAGTTTATCCTCATGTATCTACTATTATAAACATTTGTCTTAAATATCTTACCTATGATCCTAATTACAATTATGATGATGAAGATGATGATGAAAATGCAATGGATGCTGATGGTGGTGATGATGATGATCAAGGTATATTCTCCTTTTGGTTTGGGGGAGAGGAAGAGCTTGTGAACCTGCACTCATCTGAGAAAATCAATATGGGTGGTGTTGCTATTAAGTACCAGCATTTGAATCACTTGCATGCTTTTGTATTCAATTTTTGTACTGTTTTTAAAAATACTTTATGAACTCACTTCTTGGAATAAAAGGATGTTGGTGCTAGAGATAAATAATTCCAAGGGTGAACATAGGGTACAAGACGAATATTTTAAAATACTTGAAAGGCGGAAAATGGCAGAAGCATGTAGGATGATATAACTAAAGTGAGAAGAACGTCAGTTAATGAATTGAAAATACATATTCAGCCTGGGAAAGGTTCGTCTCTACTTTCTGCTATAATATATTGCTACCTAATGCATAAAATCAGAATAGATTGAAAATTGCAAGATACTCAGTATTTTTTGTAGAATTACAAAATGTTTTAGAGTGAAAGGTATAAGGTGTTTGTTGTTAATATGGTGACAATACATACCTTGCCATATGTGAGCTTTATGAAAACTTGGACACACAAGTAATCTGAACCCAGAGCATAATATTCTCATTACTTAAGGAATGAGTGAGCTGCATGGTTGTTGATTTAGTGCATAAGAAGTTAACCTGTGTTGCTTACTGTATGGTGGGGTTGTCATTTTTTGGGTCAGAGTATGGTTTGATTTACTGCTAGAAAGAAACAAACAGAACAGTTTGTTGAATCTTGATCAGTTAGTAACTTGTTGCATTCTTGCTTATGTCATGAGTAAAGAGGAATATGCTTTAAATCAGTAGCCAGGCTGTAAATAAGATGCAAACTGCCTTGTCCTGTTTGCAGTTTAAGTCAATGCATGTGTAAGACTAGTGTGAAAAAATTGGCAGAGAAAATAATTAGTCTTATGATTTAGGCAGCTTAGAAGGCTTTTTATCTAAGGTTTTTAATGTTCTTCTGAAACTTTCTTTGGTGTGCCTTATAGAAAGAACCCAAGTGTGTTCTTACTAATTGCTTAAAATAAAATTTAATGCTTTGATTGTCTAGACTTGAACATATTCATTATTTATTTTTTCAAGGGAGTGATGATGAATATAGCGATGATGATGACATGAGCTGGAAAGTGAGGCGTGCAGCTGCTAAGTGTCTGGATGCTGTGGTTAGCACACGGCATGAAATGCTTCCCGAATTCTACAAAACTGTATCTCCTGCTTTAATAGCCAGATTCAAAGAACGTGAGGAGAATGTTAAAGCAGATGTTTTTCATGCGTATCTTTCTCTTTTAAAACAAACTCGACCTGTGCAAAGTTGGCTTTGTGATCCTGATGCAATGGAACAAGGAGAGACACCATTGACAATGCTTCAGAGTCAGGTTATTTATCAAAAATTTTGTTATCTTGGAGAAGAGGCACAGAAGTTGTGCCCCGTTCATAAGGATAGTTCTTGAAATGTGCCATGTCATACTTTTCTCATACACAGATTACAGTTGATTAGTGTAGTACTAACACAGAGAGCAAGCCAGCTAAACTGGTCCAAGGAATTGCAGCAGTTTTGGGCAGTGAAATTCCAAACTCAGCAAATACGCTTACCTGATGTCAGTATTTTATCACCACCTGTAAAAGTTGCACCTCCTATATAGTTTAGCAAAATTACCAGAGCAAAACAGTTATTTTTTTGTGTTTTATAATGCAGATACAAGCTCTGATGTTCTAACTTGATTTGCTGCAATGTATTCTATTTGCAGAATAAAAAGGATAATGCTGAAAAACTTTTTCTTAGTGTTTTGTTTCATCTCACCTTTTAAAGTTAAACTACTATTTTAATAGCATTTCTTTTGAATAATTTTCCCCTGTTTCTGGAAGGTCCCTAGTTCCCTAGAGAAATTAGAAATAGAGGGGTAGGACATATCTATCACCCTAGTGATCAAAGATGAAAGAAATGTCAGTTGTTGAATCAATTAACAAATGTGTGATGATTACAGGTCCCCAACATAGTTAAAGCCTTGCACAAACAGATGAAGGAGAAAAGCGTGAAGACTCGTCAGTGTTGCTTTAACATGCTAACTGAGCTAGTAAATGTGTTACCTGGAGCCCTAACGCAGCATGTTCCTGTACTTGTACCGGGTATGAAAAACATAATATCAACTTAAGGATTTATTAGTAAATTGAATGTGAAATTTCGAAATCTTTAAATCTTGACTGCTTTTTGCAAAAGCTTTGAAGTGTTCCTTCTATTTAAAGAAATTGGCGAAATAATTAGCTACTATGTGGATTCATGTAAGTATTTTAGAGACATATTTCAATCTTGAAAACAAGGGTTAATTCTAAGTGAGATTTTTTTTTTACTTCTGTGTTTAAAGAGAAAGATAATTTGATTCTTAATTGTAAGGTCACACTGCATTTCTGATCTCAGCAGAGTGAAATATTGTTCAGCTTTTGGGACCTAAAATGTTGAATTTTGAAGTAACAAAGAAAAGTAAGTTTGGAAAAGTTTGAAGGTTCAGATTCAGTTTATAAATCAGAAAATGCATCACAAGTCATCAGAGGGCCCATGTCCTCTGTGTAGAGGAAGCTTGAAAACTAAGTGATTGAATAAACTGTTGAAAGGGGCTTAGAAGCATTCAAAAAGGTTGGGAGCAGGAAAACATAAATTCAGGATTGCCGCCATCCTTCGGAAATTTTGCCAACCTAAAAAGATATTTTTCTTTTTTCTTCCAGGAATAATTTTTTCACTGAATGACAAATCAAGTTCTTCTAATCTGAAGATAGATGCATTGTCCTGTTTGTATGTGATCCTCTGCAATCATTCTCCCCAGGTCTTTCATCCTCATGTTCAAGCATTGGTACCTCCAGTTGTAGCTTGTGTTGGAGACCCATTTTACAAGATAACATCAGAAGCGCTTTTGGTTACACAACAACTTGTGAAGGTTATTCGTCCTTTAGACCAGCCTTCTTCCTTTGATGCTACTCCTTACATCAAAGATTTGTTTACTTGCACAATCAAGAGATTAAAGGCTGCTGACATTGACCAGGAAGTGAAAGAAAGGGCGATATCTTGTATGGGTCAAATAATCTGTAGCCTTGGTGATAGCCTAGGCACAGACCTGCCTAGTACACTTCAGATCTTCCTAGAGAGACTGAAGAATGAGATCACTCGGTTAACTACAGTAAAGGCCATGACATTGATTGCTGGTTCTCCTTTGAAGATAGATTTGAGACCAGTCCTTGGAGAGGGAGTTCCTATTCTTGCTTCTTTTTTGAGAAAGAACCAGCGAGCTTTGAAACTGGGTACTCTTTCTGCTCTAGATATTTTAATTAAGAATTACAGTGACAGCTTGACAGCTGCCATGATTGATGCTGTCTTGGATGAGCTTCCACCTCTGATTAGCGAAAGTGATATGCATGTATCGCAGATGGCCATCAGTTTTCTGACAACACTGGCTAAAGTATATCCTTCCTCCCTGTCAAAGATTAGTGGATCCATTCTCAATGAACTTATTGGGCTGGTGAGATCACCTTTGCTTCAGGGTGGAGCACTTAGTGCCATGCTAGAATTTTTCCAAGCTTTGGTTGTGACTGGTACAAATAATTTAGGCTATATGGATTTACTGCGCATGTTAACGGGTCCAGTGTACTCGCAGAGTACAGCACTTACTCATAAGCAGTCTTACTATTCCATTGCCAAATGTGTTGCTGCCCTTACTCGAGCCTGCCCTAAGGAAGGACCAGCGGTTGTAGGTCAGTTCATTCAAGATGTCAAGAACTCAAGGTCCACGGATTCCATTCGTCTTTTGGCTTTGCTTTCTCTTGGGGAAGTTGGGCATCACATTGACTTAAGTGGACAAATTGAGCTGAAGTCTGTAATACTAGAAGCATTCTCTTCTCCTAGTGAAGAAGTCAAATCAGCTGCATCTTATGCATTAGGCAGTATTAGTGTTGGCAATCTTCCTGAGTATCTGCCATTTGTCTTACAAGAAATAACCAGTCAACCTAAGAGGCAATACCTTCTTCTTCATTCCTTGAAAGAAATAATTAGCTCTGCATCAGTGATTGGTCTCAAACCATATGTTGAGAACATCTGGGCCTTACTCCTGAAACACTGCGAGTGTGCAGAAGAGGGTACAAGGAATGTTGTTGCTGAATGCTTGGGCAAGCTTACGTTAATAGACCCAGAGACTCTGCTTCCACGACTCAAGGGGTACTTGGCGTCAGGTGAGTAGTGGTAAATCATGTACATATTGTAGCTAATGGTCTCACACTATCTGTTGAATTTAGTATTGCAAATTGCTTAAATTTGGTGATATTGAAGTTTTGCTCCCCCCAACAATAGTGTGCAGCTTATATGGCTCCCTTTTTGCAAGTTGTTAGTCATACATAATATGTATTATTTTTATATTCTGCTTTCAGACTGTGGTATTTCAGTTGATACTGTGTTTAACAAAGAGCTGTAAACTTAAGGCAGAAAGAACATGGGTAACAAAAGGACCGGTAGACAAACCAATTAGAACATGTTGACCTTTTGATGTAAATTACAGCATTCCTAATTTTCAGATAAGAATTCAGAATTTTTAAGGGTTAGGAAAGATAATTGTGCATACCTTATGAATCTTGTCAGTAGAGTTCCTGATCTGAAACTGTTTTCTTTGTGTGCTTCTGCTTTAAAGAGGAGATTTATTTGTGGGCCTACATGTGACAATAAAAAAAATTGGTTCTAATAGGCTTATTACTTGAATTTTCTGTACCAGATAACATTAAATGCTTATTACAAATGTCATGGTATTCTCCCACCTTAAAATGCTTTCTCCATAGATTTAGTTGAGTTACATATTGCATTGCTAGTAATAAATAGCATTTCTTGTTTAGTGTTCTTTAAAGTACTACAAGTCTAAAAAGAGTGGCATTGAGCGTGATTTAAATTCTGTGGTTGTACTGTTTTAATGCTACATATTCACACTTCTGTTTCATATTAGGGTCTTCATATGCTCGAAGTTCAGTGGTTACTGCTGTTAAGTTCACTATTTCTGATCATCCACAACCCATAGACCCACTTCTGAAGAACTGCATAGGTAAGTTCTTTACTTTTGCTAACAGCTTCTCTGTTTTCAGGCAATAGAATTGCATTTAAAATGTGTTCTTTTTGTTCTTAGAAGTAAATATTTTTCAGAGACTGGTGTTAGCTGCTAATGATAACTGTTAGAACAGTTATGAAATGTTTCCATATTAGCCAGTTATTTCTATTAATTGTAGTTTGCTTGAATTCTGATCAGTAAAAGTTCTGTGATTAAAAGTTATTTATATATTGAAGCTGTGATACAAGAATCTAAGGCTTTTCTTAAGATGGGATCCAAAAGCTGATTTTCTGAAATGTGCTCTTGCGGATTATATCAGTTTGATGTGGTGAGTTACTGTCTTTACCCAGGAGGGTGGTCTTGGAAATATTTGACATTCAGTCACTTAAAATATATATGCATGTCTGAATTCTGAGTATTATCAGGTGGTGAATTGTAAGTTTAGGTCCTAATGATTCTGTAATGCTTATGGTCTGAAAGCATTTGGAAGAGTGTATATTTTTACAGGGATAATGTAATCAAAGCTTTCAGTGTAACACCAGTACGATAAAGAGATTTATCAGTGCTGTGGCTTTTTGATCTTTTCTTATTTGTATGACAAAGTATTGTAGAATTGTTTAATATGCTATGGTGACTGGTTTATAGTGGATTGAACATAGGTTTAAAGATCTGTAAAAATTTGTGCATACTGCTAAACCTAATAGGGGGGAAAAAAGATTAATCTTTAAAACACATGGTCTTGTGGAGAGCAAGGTTTTTCTTTACAATGAAGTGGACTCAGTTCCTTTGTGTTATTTTCATCACTAAGCTTAATTTATTTTTTCAATTATATATTCAAGAATTGTGTTTTTTCCCCCTCCCCGCTATATCTCCCATGGAAGCTGCCTTGCCCCTTTGGTTTCTGGAAATAGGAATTGATTATTCTGTAAGAAACCCCAAACTATTGGTATCTTGTACTTAAAAAAATCTCAGTCATCTTTAGTTTTGTTACCCAGTTTCTTTTTTGTGTGTAGAAGTCACTTCCGTGTTTATACCTTATGATTTTCTCCTTTTTAAAATTTCACTCCTCATGGAAGTTGCTAGTAAAACCTCGCAAACATTGAGGAAAATAAGATATGTTCCTGTATGAATTTATTTTAACAAGGCTGTGTTACAGAACTGTAGAAGTTCTAAGTTGAAAATGTCTGAAGGCAGAGTGGGATGAGAGAGGTATTTGTACATTAATATATACTGAGCTAAGGTTATTTTGGGGCAATCTAAGAATTTTCAGTATATGCTGATTTAAGGTTAAAAATCGGTATTTTGATAGTCTCTTTAAAGAGGGGTTTTCTAATTCTTGAACTTCAGAATTGAAATTGGTTTTCTGATGCAACTAAGCAAAGATATTTTTAAAGTAGCAAATGAAAAAGATCCTTACAGGTTGATTTGTTTCTGTACATGATTGCAGGTGATTTCCTGAAAACATTGGAGGACCCAGATCTCAATGTCAGGAGAGTAGCACTGGTGACATTTAACTCAGCTGCACACAATAAACCATCATTAATAAGGGACCTCTTAGACACTGTGCTGCCTCATCTTTACAATGAAACAAAAGTCAGAAAGGAATTAATTAGAGAGGTATGTTAACTAAGAAAAAGTGTTAAAATGTATGTAAATAGATTCTTTTTTTTCCTAACTATATTACCTCTTAACTTTGTTTTTTATTTGCAAACAGGTGGAAATGGGACCATTTAAGCATACAGTTGATGATGGGTTGGACATAAGGAAAGCAGCTTTTGAGTGCATGTATACTCTTTTGGATAGCTGTTTGGATAGACTAGATATTTTTGAATTCTTAAACCATGTAGAAGATGGCCTGAAGGATCACTATGATATTAAGGTTAGCTGCTATTTTTCTCTGTGTAGTCAAAATTTTTTACATACTGAATAGACTGAAATGGTAAAAATATTACTTCATATGCTTAAGTACTTACTGTATTTGCCATTTTCATTAAAGTGTTGCTGTTAAAAGGTTATACAGCATTGCAGGAAATATATCTTCATATACATGCTGAGCATTATTAATTGTTGAAATACTGTTTTTCTCAACCTAGATGCTAACCTTTTTAATGTTGGTGAGACTGTCTACCCTTTGTCCAAGTGCAGTGCTGCAGAGGCTGGATAGGCTTGTTGAACCTTTGCGTGCTACGTGTACAACTAAGGTATTTAAGTTTAAACTGATTTATTTCATGTTGTCTTACAGAAATATAAATGAACTTGTGTATGAAGAATGCTTCTGTACAGCTGCAGCATTTCCTGAGTTATAGTTGATAAACTGCAGTAGTCAGGATAATATAAATATGTGTACCTCTATACATGTATTGAAATTCTTTAAATTACAAATGGAGGGGTAGACTTGTTTGCTTCTTTTTAAAAATCCTATGATCCTTGAGGATATTTCTTTTGTTCCTTAAAAATTTAGCTGCCATATGAGCAACTTATAAGTCTCACTTCTTTATGAGTAGTGAAACTGGGAATTGAGAGTTTTTCCTGACTTCTGATGATTACATTGGTTCATACAAACATTTGGGTGATGAAAGAAGGAGGCAGAATAAATAGTCCTTTTTTTGCTGTTTTTTGGGGGGTTTCCCCCCACCCCTTATACATTTATATTAGAAGAATCTTGGTGCAGTTAGTCTCCTTCCATTCCTGTTCTTGTCTTGATCCACCTGCACGCTCTGACAGTCACTTACTGCGTGATTTACTTTGCTTTTCCATTACTGTAGTCTGTTCTATTTCCCATGGAGAAATTTGACTGGTTTTAGTGATAAATTATATTTGTATTATTGAAACATCTTTTGAGAATTATAACAGAAGGTTAAGCAGTTATTCTAATGAAGGCTAACTTTTAAAAAATGTTATGTCCTCTGGAAGCTGGAAGTGCTGTGATAATACCAGTCTAATGTCATTTACTGACCTTACTAGCTAGAGCTTGACTGCTATAATTATTTTGATTTGTAACCGACTTGGAAGTTTAGAGCCTTTTTCTGCTTACTTTGCAATAAACTGCTGGTATAAATACTGCTAAAAAGTAGTCGTTTGCAGGGGAGCTAAGAGTTTAGGCCATTTTGAAAACTGTTTAGAATGGTAGAATGGAATGAAATAGGTCTTTGTAAGGTAATTATTTTCAGGTTTGTGTAAAGGGAGGGTTAAGCAAAAGTTTCAAATGTATTTCATTTTTTTTCCTAGGTAAAGGCAAACTCAGTGAAACAGGAGTTTGAGAAGCAAGATGAACTGAAACGATCTGCTATGAGGGCAGTAGCAGCGCTTCTAACCATTCCAGAAGCAGAGAAGAGTCCATTAATGAGTGAATTTCAGTCACAAATAAGCTCTAACCCTGAGCTTGCAGCTATCTTTGAAAGTATCCAAAAAGATTCATCATCCACTAACTTGGAATCAATGGACACTAGTTAGATGTTTGTCCAAAATGGGGACCATTACATTGAACCATATGATGCACTGAATTGACAGGTTATGAGTAAGAAACAAAACTTATCTAATCTACACATTGTTCCACTTTATTACCTTTATGGAGACAGTTGGCTTTTCCCATTGTTGCTTTTCTAGCATTTATTCCAGAAATATATTTCCATAATTCAGAGTTTGTTAACCACTCTTGTTTTAGTGGATTTGGCCACATTTGGGAATTAAACAGTTGACGCATGGTATATGGAAATAGGTTCCAACATCCATTTGCCCTGTAATGTTTAGGATTAAAATGTCAAAATTTTGTGACCATGATTTACTTTTTTTTTCTTTATTCACTCTTTCTTCTTGTGAACAAAAAAAGTGGGGAGGTGGGAATCAGGTGTCCAGGTGCACCATGTTTTTGTATAACTTTTGTTCTTTTTTGTTTCAGCTTCATATATTGGTTTGGCTGGTAGATGGAATCTGTGTAAGATCTATTCTAAAGAGGGTTTGGGCACAGTATGAAGAAAAGCAGACATAAATGTCATTTTTAGAGGTGTGGGGATTAGGAAACAAATATCCCTGTTGTGCACACTGATTTTGCATGAGCAAGTTTACAAATATATATTGTCTGTAAAACAGCATGTGCAGTTTATTTGTAATGCAAGTTAAAATAAGTTCTGCTGTATCAGTGCAGTTTTCAGGTATTTTGACATATAGACCATTCATTCAAGAAAGGATGAATGAAGGCTGGTTGTCTTAACTTGGCTTTTTTAAATGCCAGTATTATGACCCTGCAGATGTTAAATATGGTAATTCCTGCAGTGTTCATGGCTTTTCAATCCCAAAGGCTGGATCCTCTGGAATTGAGGTGGACAAACTGGAAGATTGGAGGGAAATAGGATGAGATGGAGGTAAAATGAGCAGAGAAAAGTAGCTGCTCAGTGGCGCCTGAACTCTGGATTTAACTTTGCTTTTGTTATAAAAGTATGCAGGGAATTTTCTTCAGTGGCTTCTACCTCCTATTCTTCATCCAGCAGCCTTTTTTAAGGCACTAATATATGCTGTTACTTAGACAAATATTGCCAGACCATCATTTTGTGGCTGTCAGAATGTTTTCTGGCATGTGTAAGCACCAGTAGATTGCAGTGCTGCAAATATCATACAGTATTCTGGAGAAACAGGAAACGGAATGGTCGTAAGACCTGGAGAGAGGTAGAAAGTGAACAGATAGGAGAAGAAAATCTGCTGTGAATATGCTGAGGTAATTTAGAAGTGGACCAGAAGGTTATAGCTGACAGTCCCACAATGAACTGGATTTGGGGATTTAATAGCAAAAGATGGGGAACAACTGCCTCAAATTAAGACTTGTCATTACTTGGTTAATGCAATTGCTTAGTTCTCATTTTTAGTCAGATCTGAATTTGATTTTTCTCTAGTTAACTAGTATTTTTTTTTTTTAGCTAGTTTGAGATTTGGAAACCTTTTACATAGATATGTGGCACAAGCTGCTATGTGACTAAACGAGACAGTTTCTTTTAAGCACTGGGGCTCGGAAGAAAATTCTTCACCTTAAACGCTTGCAGCTTGGGAAAAGCAGGGGAGATATTGGTGCATTTTACTCTAATAAAAGAACCTGAACGAAGAAATCTATGAACTCATTCCATAGTAAGAATTTTAATGCTGTAGAAATCTTTGAAATTGTAGCTCTCTCTGTCTCCAAAGTCTTCATACTAATGTAACAATTGTCTTCTAGAAGCAGAAATAAATGAGATTAAATGTACCAACATATCTAAATGTCATGAAAAAGAGTGGGATGACTTTAGAGAGAAACCGTATGGTAGAAAAAGCACTGTGAATTAGGTGCATTTTATCTTGCTATAGAACTCATTACTTCAATGACAGCAATATACAAACCTCCTAATTAAGAATCTGTTGTGCTAATTAGTTGTCAAGTTAATCTTCGAACTTTTGTGTTAAGTTTTTGGAGTGCATTAAAATGTTTTATAGACCTAAAGCTAGGTGTGAGAATGGTGTGATAAACATGAAATGTGAGGGTAAAATATGTAAATGGAGTAGGTGCCAACGGCAAGTGATCAGCAGTTGAGAGATTTGTTTTTGTACTATCATAATGGCTAATGTGGTGGGCGCGAATATTCTTTGCTTTGTTTTACAGTACATTACAGTGGAGCAAGCATAAGGATAGATGAGAACATTGAGGTGTATTACTTAGTGAATGTTTTCTTGCAAGGGAGTATTTTTCACTTTGACCAATGATGAAGTAGGTAGAAATGTAAGAATTCAATTTTTCCCTGTAAGTTACGGCAATTCTAAGAGTATGGTTCTCTCCATGTAGTAGTTGGTTACTTCACAATGCAGGAAGATGGACTTACAAAGGCTGTAACTGCACCATAATTACTGATATGATTGATTAGTTTTATGAAATCCAAACAGTTAGGTGTTCCAATTCCACTAACTTTCACTGGATCCCTTGATTGAAAGGTTTTTTTATTATTTGTTGGGGTTTTTGTGTTGCTGTTCCCCATTGTATATCCAAGTATTTGGGTAGATCTGGTATATTTATGCTTTTAGTGCAGTTCGGCTCAGGTAATTCTATTGAGGATGATGTCAGGAATGCCTGTAGCTCTTTTTTAAACGCTAAATATTTGAAACTAAAGTATGAAATTACTCTTACTGAAACAAAATCAGAATACTGAAAGGCTGCTCCTAGAGATTTTTTTTTTGTAAGATTAGAATTTTTTTCTAGTTTTTTTTAATCATTTTGCACACAGGCAGTTGAGACCAGTTAATAAGCTTGCACATAATATACAAATGGTTGGCTACATTGTAGATTCTTGTCTTTATTTTTCTATCTCAAAAGTACTTCATGCTCTGGTTTTCTATGAAAGATCTTACAAGGGAAATACTTTCTGGAATTATAAATTGAAAACTGCAAATACCTTTAAGAACCCTGCACTTCAATCATATAGGGGTTTTTTATATATATTTTTCCTTCAAAATATTACATCTAATACAGCAGTTGACAAAGTAGTTAACAAAGTTGATAAAGCAGTTGACAAAGAGCTCAACTTCTTCCTGATTGTATTTTTATGAGGTGAACAGAGCAGTACACATGCATGCAGGCAGCATCGCTGCTGTCCAATGAAGGATCATTTTAACATTTCATCAACTCAAATTAGAAATGTGAATTAAAAGTTCATACCTGGTACTATTGGTATTTGGCTTAACAGGTATACTCAGTAATGATTCTAGGAACCAGTTCACCCTGCTCTGGGTGATTTAGTAGGGATTTAGTAACTGTTCTCATATTTACTGGTACTTCCTCTTCCTCATCTGTCCTTGAGATGACTTCAAAAGCAAAGTAATGTGACCTTGGAAGTGACTTTTTGTTTTGTTAGTCCTGATCATTCTGACTGATACTACACCTGTTTCTGCTAGATACTAAAGGGTTAATCCTGCAGCTCTGTGCTTTATTTCCCTGTTGCTCTAAACTTCAGATAAAAGGTATTGTTCAGATGAAAGTAACTGCTTTTTAAAATTAATTTCATGACAATGAAAACTATTGGTCAGTTTATTACTTTCTTTTTGTTCTTGTTTGCTCTTTGCTGTGAAATGGAAAGACTTGCTTGCTGCACTATTGAACATAGGCAGGCGTTGTGAGTGTTGCCCACTGCAGAAAAGCTCTTCAGTTGTAGCTTTTACACTAAAACTGATCTTTTTCATAAGTATCCATTTATATATTTTTTACTGTTTCCAAGTTTTCGGGAGGAGAAGGAAATTGGAGTTCTTGAGAATAATGAAGTAAATTAATCTTCCATGACCTGTGTTGGTGAAGTGGGGAAGTTTTCTGCAAGAGGTGCTTTTGGGAAGGATCAGGCAATTTTGCCTTGGTAGGGAGTTAAATTTCTTTAGATTAGTTTCTACCCCATGAGGCTTTAATGTTTCCACATAATCTTTGATGAGGAGAAAACTGCCTTCAGAAAGGTCATCCCCTCCCCCAAAACAAACAAAAAGGTTTGTGTTGATTTTAGCCTGTATACTGTGGTTTAGAACATAACACTGAACCAGAGAAGAAATCAGTAATGTTTCTGAGAACCACGCAGACACTGGCTGGAAGACGGATGTTCCCTGGAATGTAGAACTGAGAAAGAGAAACTGAAATGTTAAAACAAGAATAGTTTGATTTCAAATAATTCTCCTTTCTTTTGTGTTCTGTATTTGATCATCTTTTTGAAGAATAGGAAGTACAGTGATGGTGGGGGAAGTAATTGTCAAGCTGTGACCTTCTGTGATCGCAGATCTTAAGGGGTAATTTCTATTCCCTGCTGCTGCTTTAAAAACAAATTAAAAAATCCAAGCTTAGGTATTTTGACAAAAGTACATAGCAATTCTGAAAATACTTTTATTCTGGAGGAGTTGAAATGTTTTTATTTGATGTCCATTATTTTTTCATTTATTCTGAAGAAATTCCTTCCCTTCATATATAGATTGCTTCAACCTGACAATTATGAGGCAGTTACATGAAGCTGCTGCAGACTTTAGGAAATAAGCTGTGTCACCTTGGGTCAGTGCTGTGAATGCATTCCTGTAGTAGAAAAATTTTGCAATTCACTCTTTCCCAATGTTACTAATAGACGGAAAAAAATAATAATCATTCACATACGACTCTCGTTTCCGTTCAACCTCCAGCCTTTCTTTCTTCAACTGGCAACTGTTGGTCTCTTAATAGTCTGATTGGCTTTTACTTTGGATGCCACCCATCCTGGGAATTGTTGTTGTGATGTCAAGGCCTCTAGAAGACTTTATTTTCTCCAGTCCTTACTAAGATTATTTGCCAGAAGGCTGAGATTTATCTCCCATATCTATATTTCCATTGTGCATGAAGACAATTATTTCATGAACTGCATGTAGCATCCATTTTACTGATGGGTCTCAGAGAGATGCTGTGCTTAAATGCAACTGAATGCCATTTTTGATGAAGTTCATAGTTCAACCACTCCCCTTGGTAGTGAAAATCCAGTATACCTAAAAATTACTGGAATTCAGAGTATTAAAAAAACCCCAACAAACCCAACACATTTTTTATTTATAAAACATACCTGAGTACAAAATAATTTCTTGTGTGTGCAGCATGACTAATGGAATGTATTATATGGAATTCCTGTAATTTTTTCTCTCTGCTCTCAATTTCTGAATGTTTGCACTGTGTCAAATGATCTGCAGTTCTGGAGCAGCCAGCTTGTCAGTGCAAGGGTGTTTTGTGTTGTAACAGCAAACTTTCGCCTACTGATGGAATGTATGGGAGGAACTACTTTGGTTGTTTTTTTTTTCCTCCCTCCACAGCTGCTGATCTTCACACAGATAGCAAACTGAAACATCAGCCACCTTCAATAGAAAGGTAAAAGTTGACAGATGCTTTAAAAAATACATACTTGATTTCCTGTCATCCTGATTCCTTTTCATAGTCAAACAACTTTACCGTATTAGTTTCCAAATGCAAAGATGAGCAAATAAGTCTTCATGAGGAAGAAGGTCTATAAGTTACTGAGTGGTACTGCATTCTTGTTTTCCCTAACACCTTAGGTTGAAAAAACATATCTTTGGTTTGAATTGTGACTTGTTTATAAAAACCATCTCATCTTCAGAATTAGAAGTGTGGAACTGAAGCTGTGGATGGATGTGAGGTGGTTGATTTCAATACCTTGTCAGGGGGCAGACAAAGCAAAACATTAAACCTCATACGTTACCAATTCTGGCATATAAGGTGGGTTGGATTCAGCTCTGATAAAAAGATAGAGTATTTGTGTCTCTAGTAGCTGATATGAAAATTGTTTGACATGGAAGATTATGTACTGTTTTGATTTTTTGGAGAGTGTATATGTAGACACAGTGACCTTAGTTGCAGGTAATTTTCAAGGATGTTGGCAATTTTTACTCAGTTCCTTCACTCCCAGCTTTTAAAAATAAGAGGGGGAAAAACCCCTCAAATTCTGTAATTCTTGTAGTGGTGTTGTTATCTGATTTCTGCAGGAGCATCCTTTTTGGTTTTGGTTTTTTCCCTGCTTTTAAATCTATCCAGAAACAAAGAAGTCTGAAGTGGAAATTTGGTTAAGTGACTTTCAGCCTTGTGTATTCAGTCAGTTTTATAAGGAAAATGAAAAGAGGCTACTTATCCATGGAGAAGGTAATGTTTTCTCAATGGTTTGGATGAATGTATTCAGGTTGAAACAGTTGGATATCATCAAGGACTATGTAAGGACAAAGAATTCTCTGAAAATGTAAAAGTTCCTGGCTGTCATAGATTTCAGGTCTGTTAGGTGCCTGAACATGGCTGGTTCAGAAAACTTTGAAGCTAAAAGAATGGCCAGGGTAGGCTATTGCATACAAATGTGAATCTACATTGCTGTTTGGCAAATGTTTGGTAACTGTTGGTCTCTTTTTTCTTAATACTGATGTCATTTATTGCTCCAACATTTTTCATAGCTATCATTGCTCCAACACTTTTCATAGCTATCAACAAAGTATTCTACACGTTAAGTCAAGTTCTGTTTGATTTAAGGGAGGAAGAGGTTGAAGGATAGTTTGGGAAGGGTGCAGAAACAGCTGGGCAACTGACTGGGTTTCTTTTTCCTCATGTATCTCAACATATGGAAGGATGGGAAACAAAGTGGTCCATTGGCAGGTTTAGGTACTTTATAGAAGACGGTTGAGAAGAACACAGCAGAATATAATAAATTTTCTTTGGTCAAAGTATTTTTTGTTTGCTGGGGTGTGCACCAGGGGCAACAGATTCTAGTATGGCTAACCAGGTAGACCTGGTAAAATCCTTACAGTTGAGAGAACAAACATCTCCTTGAAACCTAGAGGAATTACTGAAGAGAATCAGACCGTTTAGGAACAGCCCAAAGGCTGCCATCGCAATACGGGTGTGACTTTTTTGTGCTTAGCTACATTGTATACGTGAGATATGTGCCTTACTACAGAAAGAAGATAACTGGGGAGCATGTTTCATGACATGCTTTTTAACACACATGCAGTGAGGGCCCATGTTCTGTTTAGTATGAATGCTGAGCAAATTACACTCTTGTAAAATGAGGACTGTACAGTGCAGAAGAAAAATCTGGTCATGTCTACCCCATCATTCAATTCATACTGCAATAGGTAGGTAAGTAGATGTAAGGGAGCTATGTTTTACTTGAGGTAGTGGAGTTAATGCTCATTTGCTGGTCTGTCCAGTTTGTTGTAAGTATGCAATGCTCTACTTTTGACAGGGTTTTTTAATTGTGGTTTTAGTAAGTGCACAAGTACCTTTCAAAGGAAGGTTCATCCCCAAAATTGCCTTGCTTCACTGATCTCCTTTTGGAGAATTCATCTCAATACAATTTTAAAGAATTCCTCTGACAGCATTTAATAGCTGAAACTGAGTGGTTAATACTTCTAATAATTCCAATAAATAAAATCTGTTTCCAATGAAGGAAACATTTAAATGCTGCTGTATTAACTAATGAAGCAAAGCAAGCAAACCACAATGCACAATTCTCAGGATCAGCCAAAACATTCTGCAGGAATTGAGTCATGTTCCTCCTGCCTTCAGAAGTAGTAAAGAGCAAATGCGAGAACATTTACTCTATATTCATCTCCTTTATTTGAGCTTTAAAGTGGTCCAGTGGGTAAATGTGATTTGAAATCAAGAATGCTTTTTTTAAAAATACATGTATTTGCAGACTTATTTAGTAATGTGTTTAAGCTAAGAAAGAGACCACTTCTGAGAAATTGACCTGTCACTGTTGCAGACTGCAGCTAACACTTGGAACACATCAAGGAGCAATCTCTCCAGATAGCGTTTTGAAAAAGCAAAGAATACAATACAAGGTTTAAGTATTTATTCGAGAAGTTACCTGTAAATGTCACCATGTTGTTTCCATGCTGCTGTATTGCTTGTTTGCAAGTGACACGTTCCAACACACGCACTTCAGGGACTCTGAACAGATGACATCTTTTACAGTGAATGTTTGCTTTATGTCACTACAAACCCAGTCTGGCTTGCCTTGATTAAATCTTGCATACTTTTCTGTAGTTTTACCCAGGGTACAGCCTACAGCAATAAAACCGGAATTTGTTTATGACAAAGCTAATGTTACAGAAATAGAAAAGCCCTAGGAAATGTCTGAGGTCTGCATGCAGAATAGTATGTTTTGACTACAAAGATGTCATAGCTAATACACTCCATATTGCAGGCCAACTATTTATGTGACAAAGTAGTGGAAATAGGTTTGTTAAAAACTACAGTGTCTAAGAACAGCATCGGAAGCATCTTTGATAAATTATTCTTACAGCTGGTTGATTGTACGGCTGAAGAAGAGTGTATTCACAGTGAAGTGTGTCTTCATTGCTCATCAATGGTCTTTGCTTAAAGAAAAATCCAAATGTTACTGCCTGGCTGTGCTGGTAAATGCACAAGGGTATGCTGGTAAATACAGCATAAGCTAACAGTTACTTCTGTGCTCAAAAGCAAGATGCTACACTAAAATATCCACTTGCTATGTGTCCTGATTGTGTACACATGTATCTGAGAATGTGTGAGTTTTTCTGGTGGGTGGGTTGGTTTTAATTTTTTGAAGCTACAATTCTTCCTGAGTGCAAGTAATTACTATTGCATTTGTGGAAGTTATTTCAGGCAACTAAAAAAACCCCAAACAACCAACATTTCTTTGATATTTTCCCAATGCTGTGTTAAATAAAACCATATAGTAACATTTTATTTTAAAAACCTAAAATTAATTCTGACAGCAGCATTTTTACATGAAAGTTGTTTTATTGCTATTAATTTCTCAGTGGTTTTGTTAAGAAAGCAAACAGAAATCTAACGCAATTTGTTGGCATTATTTTGATTTCATCATAGCATTAGCATTTTGGGCCCTTTGGTTTTATACCCCCCGCCTTGAAAGAACCCTCGATGTCTATTTGGGTAAATGAATGAACAGATCTGTTTGAGCCTGTTTGTGTTCTCCCAGCGCTGGTTCTGTAAATGTAAATCTGCTTCCCTCTTTAAAAATAGACCATAATTGATTCCTTCCAAAGGGTTAGGGTATAGCTGGAGTCAACCTCCCCATTCTTTCCCTATGTTCATTGCAACAGCTTACTGTATGTCTACTAAGGGAAAAAAGGTTAATACAGTTTTTTTGCCCATCTGGTTACTTCACCTTGTTGCACTGCTGTGATAGAATTAGCTGGCAGTGTGAGCACAAGGCCACAAAGATGGTCAGGGTCTGGGGAATCCCTCTTACAGGGAGAGATTGCAGGAGCTGTGCTGGTTTAGTCCAGAGAAGAGACGACCTGAGGTGAGATCTCGTTAATGCATATGAGTATCTCAAAGGCAGGTGTTAGGAGGATGGTGCCAGACTCTTTTCAGTGGTGCCCAAAGACAAGGAGCAATGGGCATAAACTAAAACACAGAAGTTTCACCTCAACAAGAGAAAGAACTTCCTTTATGCTGAAGGTAGCAGAGTGCTGGAAAAGGCTACCCAGGGGAGTTGTGGGGTCTCCCTCTCTGGAGACATTCAAACTCGCCTGGATGTGTTCCTGTGTAACCTGCAGTAGGTGGCCTTGCCTTAGCAGGAGGGTTGGACTGGATGATCTTCAGAGGCCCCTTCAACCAGAATGATTCTGTGATTCCGGGAAAACTAAATTTCAGGAGCAGTTCCAGCCAGTTATTTTCTTCCAGGAGATGGCGCTGTAGCCTCAGTAACAGATGCCAAACGAAGCGGGGCGAGGAGGAGAACCGGGAAGTTTGCAAATACGATATGGTAGATATTTACAGACTGGATGTGAAATGGATCTTGTAGTTTTATTTTTCTTGCTGAGATACTGAAGGTTTCTGAGGTGAGCGGCTTGCTTCAAAGTTCCTTTTAAACCTTTTTATAAGTCATTTTCTAAGCTTCACTTCTGTGTTGTGAAGCTGGGCAAGGGTGGTGGAGGTAGGTGGTCACTACAGCAGTGCTCCTCCTGCAGCCAGGTGCTTGGTGTTGGTATGGATGGCCTGGATGGCTCAGCGCTGCTGCAAGGAGCACAATAAACCAAGAGGAGGAAAACTGTAGTAATATGGAACAAACTGCCTGCAATTCTAATGAACCGTAACCGGCACTGTAATTATAAGAACAGCTGGGGCAGGTGATCACCTGGCAGTTGTCACTGGATGTGTGTGTGTATAAGGCAACAGCAGCTTCAGGAGCTTACAAGCTTATCAAGGTTGTTTTGGCTTGCGCTATGTGCCACAAGTACCCAAATAAACACGGCTATTGTAGCATACGCTACTTGGGATAGGATTCAACAGAAGCCAAAACAAAGAATAATTTCAATTGGAATCAATTGTGTTATGCAGATGTGTGGATAGAAACAAACACACACACAAGCCTAACCATTCCAGTCAATCTCTATACTTCATTTAACACTTAAGTGATTAGTGCTTTGAATGATCTGTCCAGCCACACTGCAGTGACTCAGCTTGGTGGCTGGAGCTGAAGGCTTACTTTCTGTTGCAGGCAGCAGCAGAAGTGGGCAGAAAGCCTTCAAATCCAGCGAGGGGATGAACACAGACCAAAACACATTCTTGCTGTCTGCCATTCTTTTCAGCCACTGCTGAGAGATGGCATCATTATAGTGCCTGGCTGAAGCTTGTTTTATCTCGCTTTTAACCAGTTCTGCATTTTCAGTCTTGCAGGGTTTTATTATTTGCTTGCTTTTAATTTCAGCCTTTATCATGGCATCAGCTACCCTCAGGACAGGGCTTTTCTCTAGTCCGCACATCTTAATACCTCTTCAGGAGGGATGTGATGCTCATCTGGAGGCTGCTGGCTCTGGCCTTCAGCACTTCCAGGGGTAGGGCAAATACGCACTATCTGTCTGTACTTGGACCAGTTCTACGTAAGTGTGTATCACACTTAGTATGTGGGTGATATTTCTAGAAGAACCAAAGCATATAAAGCTACAGGGTATGTCCATAAACATGCCATGCTTGAGTGCTCTCCACTATCAACAATTGAGTGGGTAATTTTAGATGTACGAGCAGGCAATGAAAAGCTTTTCTCTCTCCTTATTCTAGCTCTTATTCTAGAGGTCCAATATGATATGGCACATATTGGAATATGCATAAACTCTTCATTTCAAGAAGCCAAAACTATTGCAATAGCGAGGCAAAAAACTTCTCATTGAGTTCATGTAATGTTAAAAGTCAATGGGAAGAAAATCTATTTGAAGTTTGAATTTCAGGTATTAGAAAATAATTTATTTTGAAACACTGGGTACTGGTGTAACCAGTGACAACAATTGAAAGTAATTCAGGTAGGAGCAGAATGGAACAAACACAAAGGCTGGTTTGATATTACCTATTTTACAGGCTTTCTGCTCCTTTCAGTCAGGAGCATCACCATTGTTATAATGGATGGGAAAAGCAGGCTGTTCAGTGGTTACCTCTGCTGGCAGGTCCTGCATCTTAAACTTCAGAAAAAAGTTTGCTTCTATAATGTCAAAGAGGTTATGCTGAATCATTGTGGCCAAAATAGGCCTTTGTTTGCAGTTTTGGGTGTGAGGGCTCAGCTTGACCTTTCAGATTCTATTCCTTGTAGATATTTATTCTAATAAACAACCAAGAACATAAACTGTTCTGGTCTACCTTATGCATAATCCTGCTAATTTCTCTAGGTAGCAAAAAGCGTTTTTATATTAAGTTTCAATTTATATTGACAAGTGTTAATATACCTATTTTGGTTTAACTTTGGTGGGTTTTTAAACAAATTACATCTCAATGTGGCGGCAGAGGCCATGAGTACACAGGATATGCATGTCAGTTCCTTCTGAGAATTGAATTTTTGTATTATCTCACACTTTATAAATCATTTGTTTTAGCCTCAGAATACTTGCAGGAACTGCACAAGCTAGAGAGAAAAATACTGTTCCCCTTTCTGTCCCTGCAGAGGTTATCTGGCTCAGCTCTTGTGATCTGAGCTGCTTTATCTACTGCAAGCATGGGGTTGACAATAAAGGTTATCTTTTCAGAGGAAGGAAGCATCCTGAATTTGGGAGTGAGTTACTGTCAGAATTGAGACTGCTGGAGGAGAAACAATGAGATTGTGTGAGGGTGCTATGGAGCCACAGATAACTGCTTTCAGAGCTTTAGTAAATGTAGGTATATGGCTGTGGTTAATAAATTCATATATTTGGCTGGGGTAAGTTGATACATCCAGATTACAAGCTAGCCATGAAACACCAGCAAAGGAGCTATGCTGTACTAGTGATATAAAATACTTTGGGAATGGGACATCAAGAATAACTCTGTGGTCTTCTTTGCCACAAGGGCACATTGCTGACTCACAGTCAGCGCCTACCAGGACCCCAGGTACTTTTCTGATAACATTTCCCTTTATGTGGCTAGGATTAAAAATGAGTTGCCCTTTCCAGAATTAAATTCAGGTGCAAATAATGGCAAAACTGAAACAATCACTTTCTACAGAGAAATCAAAGATGACTTTTTTCTTTAGTGTAATGGGAATATTGATTAGCAGAGCTACTCTTGCAATTTTCTCGCTATGTGTTTCCCTGTGTGTCGTGGTTTAGGCCTGCCACACAGCCCACTCACTGCCCCCCCACCTCCTCCCTCGGCTCCCGGAGGGATGGG
>WYDI02003642.1:0-38087 GCA_009867235.2 Psittacus erithacus
AGGCTGAAAGTTAGAAACACAGCGCTGCACCAGCCACTAAGAAGGAGAAAAAATGACTGCTACTGCTGAACCCATGATACAACCCTACAAAGATTTTAACAGCTTTTAAGCAGTTCAGTTTCAACAAACTGAAATAAGCTGATTTTTTTAAATTTTGTTTACAAATAGTATTTGTACTTCTACAATAAGGAGAACAGATTTTTTTTTAATAATCACTGCATTGTCCATGAAGCCATGCTAACGGAAAGTAAAGCTGATTTACAAGAACTTCTATTTGACAGCACAAGTCTTAGGCAAAACGTACCCTCTGTCAAGGCTGACTTATTGAGCAGGGAAGCTCTTTAGAAAGATGTTTTACCTAGACTAGAACAGGAAGACATATTTTAATTTATAGTTAGAATAAAATACCATCCTTTGCAAGATAAGATACGTAGTATAGAATCAAATTCACTTCTGAGACACCATTTCTCACCATGCTTGAAAGGAATCATTTCTTAACACCTTCACGGGAACTTTGATTTCTCCTAGAAAGACATCTTGTACCAAATTTCCATTATTCCATAGGTCAACCCTGAAAATAAGAATATTGTTTAGTTTTTTTCTCCCAAAAAGAAATAAAAACCTTCAAGTTAACAATAACTGCCTTACAGCACTAATCCACATGCATGCAGGCAGAAAAAGTTAGAAATCTCAGTTCATTCTAAGTAAATCAAAAAGAATCAAATGAGTGGCTTATTATCCCATACAGAACAGAAAGAAAAACAGTGAAAGTTAGATTTGCAGATCTTGCATCAGTAAATACAAGTGATATTGGCAATATATATGTATTCTAAGCAGTCTCCACCCGCAAAACTGTGCACGTTTCTTCTCAGGTAACTTTTTAACAAATGTATTTACATATCCCTATCCAGTTGCTAGAATTTGGCACACTGCAATGCCACATCAACACATGCGCTTGTTCTTTCCAAACAGCAGCTCATATGCTTACAACCTCAAAAGGAATCAGAGACTCCAGACATGCACCTTGGGTTTTTCTATTACTTCTTACCTCTCTGACATTTCTGACAGACAGCAGTTGTTAAGAAGAACAAAAACAAAACAAAAAAACAAACACACAAAAAAAAAAAAAAAAAAAAAACAACAAAAACTAGATTTGTTGGGGCATGACTATTTTTCTAAATATATTTGCATCTATAATGAAATACACAATTCTAATTAAGATATTCAGGAAGCTAACAGTTAAAAATGCACATACCAAGTTAGTTCTACAATGGCTATTAAAACTAACCAACTAACCACTAAATTCTTCTTCTGATGCCTGTTAGAAAAAAAATGCTAGCCTTGAAGATGACGTGTCATTCAGCAGATACACTGCATATATATACACGAGCACAGGGGCTCTCAGTAGTTCTAGCTACACAGTATACAGACAGAGCCACTCTTAAGTGTAAAGGGGGAAAAAAAGGTTTGAAGATCCAACAAAAATGTTTCTCCGAAGAGCAACACAAAATTGTAACAATCCCATAAAAAAAAAAAAAAAAAAGAAAGAGAAAAAGCCAAGAAAAAAGAAAGAGAGAGAAGCTTTTCCCTCTTTTACTAAACCAGCCAACTACATCTGAAACCACAGACTAGCACCATGGACGCTGTTATCCTTCAGTACAAGTTCTATTATGAGTTCTGACCAAACTAATACATATTAACAAGTGGTCTTCACACCTCTTTTACTCACAAGTACAGGAAATAAGTTTAGGCTGCTACATATACTCTACCACTATTTACTTCAAAAAATTAAAAACCATCTTTTATTCAGTAAGAGGCACACTAAAAGAATGAGGAATTTTACATATTAGAAAGCATCTTTCCTACAAGTCTGATCAGTAATTCTCTGGAGTTACAATAAAATACAACATTTATTGTCTTGATGACAAACGACTATGATTTATTACTAACCACTTTCTAACATACGTAACTTACCTGACTTCTAATTTCTCAATATCCTCTTCTTCCACCTGAAACTGGGACTTTTTGGTGTAACTGCTGGACCTGGTCACCTGCAAGTAAATTCTTCTTATTAACTAACTTTTTACTATTATATCATGGATATCAAAAAACAAAGAAAACCATGCTTCTTGAACACTGGAAAATAATTACTGTTCCTTCTAAAAAGAAAGAAGTTCAGTTCACCAAACAGCCTTTTGACAGAAAGTGGGTGAAAAATGGGTCAAAAAATATTTATGGTGGAGCCTGGAGAGGGCTAGTTCATCTCTAAGGGAATTACACTATAGATGGGGGGTGGGGGGGTGGGGGAGCAAACAAAAATCAACACAACAAAACAAAAAAAACCCGAGAAGCAAGTATGACATAAAACTGGCAACAAGTTCTTTGGTTTCAGCATGAGCCCCAAGAACGCATTAAAGTTGTCCCGAGATGTTCAAGGAAACAACGAATAAGAAGCTCACTCTTCTTGCCCTAGTATTACCACCAGTGCAACTTCTTTTTTTTAATTTTCATCATTTCTTGACTGATTACATTCTCAGTTTAACTCAAATCATAAGTTATCAAGTTATTAGAGTGGTTTGGGTCACATTTTTACCCTAGTATCATACTTCCTAAGAAATTGCTCTCAGTATCTTGAGCAGGCCAACTGAAACACATGCTATATGTTGGCACTCTATGCATAAGTATGAAACAATTTCTGAAGTCCCTCAGCAGGACCAGGATCTATATAAACACAAATTATAATGCAGGTGAGGCACATAACAGCTGCACTACTTCCAACTCTTAGCCAAACAGTATAGTACGTTTACATGCAAACATAGTTTTTATTACATAGACAAATTAGAGGAAAATTCAAACTCTTAAATTGGTTATTGTAACTTGGTAACTCACATAGAATTGAAATCAAATCGAAAATAACAAAAAAAATCATTTTTAAAATAAAGTAATACAGTTAACCTTTATTGGGTACAATCACTTCATTGTTTTATTGAAGTAGTTAAGTTGCAGGGGTTTTTAGCTCAGTGTTCTTGAAAATCTTTGAATTCCACACGATAGGTTAAAGTTCTCTCAGAACTCATAATGGCAACAGATGCTGCATAAATTGATTCAAGATACTCTTCACATTTGCTCATGAGGAAGCTATTTTTCACATGAAATCTGAAGGGGAAAACTATTGTCTGGCAGCCCCCAGAAATTTACTTACATTTGAGAGGCTAGTAAAAGCTCTTCAATTTGGCTGAAGCAAGCTTTCTGTACTAGGTACTGCTATGTAGCTTGCTTAAAAATATTTGAAAGATTACATAAAATAGATAAACAGGCAGAATACCACACAAAAAGTTACCTCAAAATAAAACGTTTCGTTAAACTGTGGATTGCTTGTTTTCTTCTTTACTTTGGTCTTCTTTTGGTCATTCCTGTTCCAATGTGGTAAAATTTTTTACCATAGGCAACTTAAATACACAATTATAAAAACATTCTATTGGCAAGAAAATCCATGCATTAAAGTTAAAACATTTTTTTGTCATTTTAGAGATCACTTTGATCAGTGAAGAAAATCTTAAAATGAGTTAATCTTCATAATATAGTTTGAAAAGTAAAAATTTCAAGTGCTGTATGCAGTTAATTGTGCAGCTGCTCAGCACAAGGTTTCTATTTCATTTCACAGATTAGTATAACTTACATATATCAAGTAAAATATATCAACAATTTCTAAAGCATTTCAAACTTCAGCCTGCAGACAATGTCTTTAACACTGCTTGCAGGTTACTAACACAGATTTCTTGTCTTGTTCAACTGCCAATTTCTGTTTTCCCAGCCACCCTCTTTTGTTGGGGAAACACCTACTACTTCTTTACAGGCAGAGGCTTACACCAAACCACCGAATGTTTTCTTTGGGAGCAATCACTGCTAATGCTAAATAGAACAGGGTCAAACAAAACAATTGCTCCCCCCTTCCTTGTGAGATACATGTATATACATACATACATATATATATATATATACACACAAACACACACTTTTTCTTTTACATGTTTTATGAAAGAATACAGTAAAAGGCTATGATAGTGTAAAATACTTTCTAAAAGAAATAAATATAAAATGGGGGAAACAGATGAGGGAGAACAAAAATCATCCTAAAGATCAACTGTTTTTAGGTGCTGGCCATATAAATATTCCAGTGATGATACATGAATCACACATACACGAGATGGGAAAATCTTAACCAGGCACTTCTGTCAGATTTCCACATATATTCCCCCACCAACAGGGTAAATATTTTGTGGGATGAACATTCACTCAGTTCCATCTGTATCACAGGACTAAAACAGGAAATATATGTCAATTTACCTTCTTTGGCAACCAACACCATGCTTCCTAGGTATAATGGTTAAATCTCCCTAGTTCTTCTAAAAAAAAAAAAAAACAGCCAACCAAACCAAACCAACAAACAACAAAAAAAAAAAAAATTAAAAAAACCCCAACCTAAAAAAAAAAAAAAAAAAAATTGTGATCGTGCATTACCAAGGATATAAAAAACGTCCCATTTACTTATAGATTATTCGGGAACAATCCCTTCGAAGCATTTAAAACACCCAAGTTTGCTAGAAGATGTTCTGATACTGTCTTCAGTACCAGAGACAGTAAATGGACTTAGGTTTGATGTTGCAAGAAAGAAACACCCGAAACCTAGCTTACTTTAGATGTTATTGAACATGGAGTTGCAGGTAGTGAATGTGTGGAATATGGGATTTTTCTTAATTGGAAAACCCCAAGAGTTATTCAGGATTACCAATCCAAACAAAGGACACATTCAGACTGTGGGGAGTTTGAATGTAGAATCCTGAAGGTGCTGCCACAGGTAGGTCTCAGCAGAATCCCTACTCTCTTGCTTCCTCCCAGTTGCTAAACATTTGCTGTGAAGAAATTCACCCATCAAGAAAAACGTGGAATGGAGGAACTGACTCCATCATCCCATACAGAAATTTGACAAAAATTAATGGGCAGCAAAGGACAGGTATCAAGAATCCAGGGCAAAACCCGAGTAGAAAGAACTGAGTGACAAATGGCTCCTGACTAGTGCAGGCCATTCAGACAGACTACACATCTTCACAATCTTGAGAGTATGCCAGAGAAGGGGAGAACAGAGTAACAATGGAAAATGTGACGTATGCAGAAAGCATTTAAAGATTTTTCTGTATTTTAAAGGTTTTGCTTAAAATGTATGATCATAGTGTTTTAGATTTATTAGTTTTATTCTAAAATGTTACCTGGAAGGCCCCACAAGAGAGACTGTTGCATAAGGGTCACAATTCTGTCCATTTATAAGAGGCAACCCATGGCACTCCTTTATACTAAAAGGAAAAGGGAATCAATAGATCAGTCAAGTAATGGCTTTGGCTTAGAAAAACAAAACCCAAATAATCCTTCAAAAAAAGAAGATCTTTTTAAGTCCTGCTGTTTTACACAGTTATATACATTGATCCAGCTTAATGTATGTACAGGAAGTAGAGCATAACTATAGATCTCTAGATGGTAATAAAAGGTAATACTCAAATGTACCATCAGACCTAGGGGGCTCTGTGAGAACTAAATTCTTGGAATTGTTTGACAAAAGACATTCCAGTATCACACATGCATGGCAAAATCCTAAGTAAAATGAACTGTTATGTTAGGGGAAACTGCAGACTTACAAATTTGATTTCTGAAGGCCCACAGAAAGCTACTGGAATTTGGATTCAAGTATTCTGTTTTGGATAAACTCCATTCTGAGTTGAATAAGCTGAGAAATGCAAAGTCATATTCTGAAATCATATTTAAAATCAAACATCCAAAACTATTAGTTCATAGCCCTAGCACATCTAGGTTCCATCCATACTGTTCAGCCACAAAGAGAAAATCAGTTTACCTTCGAAACAGTGTTTAAAGTTTATTTTCAAACTCTTTCCACAACATTGAGTTATCAGGGTTAACCAGCCCTTTTTAAAAATACTGTTTTCTTCCGTAATTCATACGGTAGGTTGTAAGCTGCTGTTTAACAGCTACATGGGATGGTTAGAAAGTAATGCTCATGGAGGCACACACATATTTTCTAGACCTTTTCTGAAAGCTTGCAGTCATTTTGGATCACCACAACTGCAACACAGAGCTGGGTCAGCAAGCTGACAAACCTTCAGATTCTGCCCACATCTGAGTATTAACTAAAACCAACTGGAACAACAAAAGCAAAACATTTTGTCAATTTACACAGCAGAAACCAGACATTCTAGTAAAATGATGCTCTAATACAGCCATGCACACTGTAGTGGTTATCAAGTCCAGAAATATTCAGCAGATTACAAAATTTCATAAACAAAACAAGATCTGAATATAATTTTCCTGTTCTCTCATTTAAAAATTATCCATTTTTAATAATGTATTGCAGGAATTGAACCAAATTAATGCAAGTAAGGTTTGGTTGTCAGAATTAGCCAGCCTGAATAACATGTAACTTAAGGAGAGAATGGAGTTTTCTGATCTAAGTTCAGATAAGGAATCAAGTGTTCTAACACTATCACGTGGAATATGAAGTTGTGCAGATCAAGTTAAAGTTACACAGCAGCAACAGTAGCTACACACTGTAGTTAAGTAAATGCTTTCTGAACTGTAGAAAAACAGCATTAAAAGAATAACATGCACTGCAAACTCTAACACAAGCAGGGAAACAAGAGACACTAACAGTCCTGTGCTGCCTCAGAACTCCACCCTCTTTGGAGTATGCATGATTATAAACCAGATGGTATTTCCCCCCAAAAAAAAGTCCCTTTGTCTTAGCCAGTTCAGGGAACATTTTGTGCTGAACCACTGCACAATCATTTGTTATTTTTCTTCGAGTTTCCAAGCACGTGGCCTTCAGCATTTCAATAATTTTTGAATCACAATGAATTCTACAGTGATTTCAAACCCACCATTTAAATGGGTTCTTGAAACGTCCAGTTTCATCAGCATTAATCGATTCCTCCAACACACACATGACATAGAAGAGTGGCGACAAAATTAAACTGTCTCGACTTTTCAGTCCTCTGGGGTATCTGATTTGAGGCATTTTGGGGCACTAAACATACTACCTCTACAGCTCCCAGAGCTTTTGAGTTTCAGGTGTGAATGTTAAGGATACCTTTAAGTCAGCCTCAAATTGAATTTCCTAGGAAATTCATAGCAGATGGATCAAGTCAAACTTATCTCCACAGAATTCAACTATTTTAACAAGAACAACACAATTTTAATTCCTACAGACCACGTTCACAAAGCTCCTGGATTTGTCTATAGCAAGCAGATTGAAGTCCTACAGAAAGCAGTTTCTTTTCTGATGTAGGAAGTTTCTCATTCCTTCCCTCATCACTGTATGAATGACCTGCATACTTGACACAATGATCCTGTGGGAAAACGTGTATTATCATATCAACAAAAACTGATCACATTGCCCTACTTTTGGTTACAGAAACAGCTTGTCCCAGCCTCCCCTGTCTTCTCACAACTTGACTGCAACATACACAAACCAAACAGATGCTTGTGATTTTCTGCAAGATGAAAAACATTTTACTTACAACTACACAGCCTTGCAGCAGAACTAGAATCTCCAGATTCATCATACAGATCTGTCACTGCAAGCTGATTTCACGCTCCAGTCAGTCTCCTTGTGTAGGCAGCTCTAGCATTTCCTTTTCCACCTCCTGCTCAAGCCCTTACTCTGCTGCCAGCAAGTAAGGTCTCTCTATCTTAGACAGCCTACTTTCTCCAAAATCTCAAAACACAAACAATACTCCAGTTACTCTGGCCATTAACTCCTAACATTCCCAAATCTTTCCTTTTCAGACTCATCAGGCTCAAGAATTTGTTCCAAATTTCTCTCACCTCCTCCCCTTCTACCTCTCACTCTAAGCTAGCCAGTTATCCCCTAATTTTCCAGTTACCATCTGGAGACATATTACCTGACAGCACAGCTAAATCAACTGAACTGGGCCAAAATGGTGGATTCTCCTCCTTCTCTTACAATTCCTGCCTTGTATATATCACCTATAGTGATTCCATATGGAAAGTTATTTAGGTTTTGAGGCAGTTTTCAGTCTGTTTGGCAACCTGAATTAACCTAGTTACGCACAAAATCTCACAAGCTCCAAAGGCTGTGCAAAGCAAGTAGCCGTTAAAGGTAGGATACCGTTAAATCAACTCAGCACTATCAAACTGAATTGCTACTCAATGCACAAGACTGAATTACTGCAGATAGTTTTATGCTACTGAATAAGCAGCCTCCAGCAAACATGGTTAAAATTTTAAGACGTATGAAGTGGCTCAATTGGAGTAGACTTACCAGAAGTGGGAAAGTGCCACCTCAACAAGCTACCAGCTAGCAAATCTTGGGGAATGCTGCCCTTCCCTGAAGAATCAGGTGAAGTGCTAGAACTGCAATCTTCCACAACAGCAAAAGGAAACTCAAACAAAAAAAAAAAAATCCACCGAAAGCAGCAAAAAAACCCTCAAAACACTTTAATCAATCAAAAAAAAAAAACCCAAACCACCAACCAACACTAAATATACATTCCTATTCTGACAACCATAAATATATTTCTACCATATGGTAAATGTTTCAGCTTTGACAAATGGTTTCACATATCTAGGCTGGCACAAGCAATTTTCATTCAAAAGCATAAATGCACAGAGTTTGAAGAAGCAGACAGGAACTTAAAAGCCTTCTGTATTTTAAACTACTACATCTTCATGTAAAGTGTAAGAAACAGCTTAGAGAAGGACTTTTTTTTCTCAATTTACTGATTAATTACCACGCAGTGCAAGGGACCCTTCAGTTTCCATTAATTCTTGCTTCACAACTCAGTAGTTTGTTCTGCAAGAGGAGTTTCATACAGGAAATATGAGCCTTTCAGATACAACTGGCATATATTCAGTTCGTAAGATGGAAGTAAGTCCTTAAACTGACACAGCCTGCAATAAACCCCCGCGATGACTGAGGGACTTTACCACTCAAATCAACTGAAGTCCTCCAAGTGCAGAAACTAAGTAACCGCAGCCTTAGGATTTGTCACTTCAGGTGAGCTGATGAAGTATAAACAGAACAGTAATGAACTGACAGGCCAATTTAAGATAGAACAGTGTATAATTAATTTAGAATAGTAAGTATTAAAAAAAAAAAAAAAAGAGACCAGATCTAGCTGCAGTAAGCCATTTCTGGCTTTCAAGCATTTCCACTGTAAATACATAAAACTCTTTCTTTCAGAGCTGAAGTCACGTTAAACACGGAGCAGGCAAGTAGTACCATCTAATAGCCTAATTCGGCAGGAAACCATTCAAGTATCATCTGTTTCAGCAGCAGCAAATATGCAAACAATAGTCATGTAAACTTGTTTTTACCAACTCCCACAGAGAAGAGCTGTAAGCGTCTATTTTTGAAATGTGCTGCTATACATGCTGCTGTGGTTTTGAACAAAAGAGGCCACACTGACTCAGCAGTTAATATCTTGCATTATCTTTTTCCCCTCCTCATTCACACATTAGAAAGGGAAACAACTAGCTTCAGAAACAAAACAACGCTGTAATTCAGAAACCATCAATGAGTGCATCTGCAGGAAATTTAACAGCAGGTTTCCAATTAATAAAAAATTATGTGTAAAAACAGGGCTTAGCCCACTGTAAGCAGTCTCTAAGACAGCACCCCACTGAAGGAAGATTAACTTTATGCTTGTATTTCAAAAAAAGTGTAAAGGCTTCACTGATACAAGATAAAAAATCATGAGCCTTAAGCCGACTTTCTCCATGGAAAAATGTTCTCCAGTATCATGTTTTTAGAATTCTTACACAACCTGAAAGGCCTGCCTGGCTTCAAAAAGTCCAAACTACAGAAAATTGGTCACTTAACCTTGTGTTGTCAAAGTTACAGCTACTTTATTTCATCTTTGTAGAACTTCTGAACTCTCAGGGAATACATATTGTGGAAATCCATTAGAAACTTACTTATGCATGGAAGCCAGCACAGGTATCTAGAAATTTCTTATCCTACATAAAACTTAACTGGTGAAGGTTTAATAGCCTCCCTGTCTCATTCCATAGAGACATTATTAATTTGGACATGAAGCAAAACATGGCTCTAAAAGGGAAGTATTATAGCCCATATTAAGGATTATTTTTCCACAATTTTTTTTCTTTGGACAGTACTTTTTCAGTTTTGAATACACTGAGAAGAAACAGGGACAGAAATACACATCTTATGTCTACTCTTTGTCTTTCTTTACTCAGTCACAGCTCTGCAACTTCCTATCTTTCAGCTTCATTAAAGGAGTTACTGGTACAATTACTTCTCAGGGCCTGGTGACAAACAACACAGCAGTGAGTGCATTGCCTAATTATCCTTAGAAATCTACAAAATAAGCAGACTCCTAAAAAGCTTAAATTTTCTGCTAAGGAATCTCACTTGTATTTTCTGTAAATTCCTCATGCTTTAAGATCAAAAGCGTCTTAAAAAATGCCCTCACACCCATTTCTACAATTCTATAGCAGTGAGAGAGTTCTTATTTCTCATACTCACACAAACATCCAAAACTGTATTTATGTACAATACATTACTTATACAGCTAATCATTTCGAGGCTTATCAGCACGTCTGATGCATACTACTAAACACTTTTAGTTTGAAGAACTTCAGTGCATTTCATAATCTCAAATGGAGATGAAGGTACTGATGTAATACTGCACCGTTTAACGCACAATCCTCTCCCACATGGCAGTGAGTGGGTGAGCACAGCAATCACAAGAGAACCCTGGCTTCCTTTTGATCACTTATTTCCACAATAAGAAGAGATCCTAAGAGAGGGCGTGGTGAGTAACTCACTTCCTACTCAAAACTGCTATCTGCAACAGTAACTTTCTAAAGCAACTTTTCTTCATCATATAAGAAACCTAAACATGTTTTAAAAATAAGTCCAAAAGATAATAAAAATTAACTTGGACTAGAGTGCATGACTATATAAATAAAATAAAATAGAAAAAAAACTCCGAACATATCTATCAAAGTTAAGTTGGAAATAAATCACAAAATCATAATGCTCCAGTCAGCTTTTGGTAGCACAAGAGAAAAGCTCTTCTAATTCTGTCGGATACAAAATAAGTCAGACACAAAAATAAGAACAGCAGGGCTTCCAATGAACCAAGCTGCCACCTACTATACAAGTGGGAACACATTCAGAACCATTTTTAAGTTACAAATATACACTGACTTCAAGCACATTTCCACATCTTAACTGAATTATCAGCCTACAACAGCCACTAAAGCACTACCAGTTTCACCGGCATAGTTCTATCACAGAACAGGCTTCCCTTTTCATACAAAGTAACAGAAAAGCAGAGAGATTATTTTGCTAGGTTTTGCTTCAAGCTACTCATCTTGGTTTAGATAGCTGACTAAAACAGAAAAAACTTTATGTGAACTTCGTAACAAAAACTACATTAGCAAGTTTACTGTGTAAAAGTCTATTCCTGCTCCCTGGAGCTGATCTGAACATGAAGTCACTAGAGAAATAGAAGACCACACACCATTTCTCCTCTTAGTTTCACAATACAACCCATTCTTTCTTACTAAACTCTTAAGAGAAGATTCAAAAACCAAGAAATCCTCACTTTCTGAAGAAATACAAGTTAATGAACACTGATGGAAAGCAAAATTAAAGAATCTTAGCACATTTAGAGTTTGTAATCTTAATTTTCCCTCAAGTCATTATAACTCCCTTGTCCATACCCTTCACGGGATCTATCCCACAACCTCTTCAGAGACAAGCGCAGAAACACCTTTGTGTCTTTCTGAAGCACTAAGAATAAAGAACTGCAGCAAGACTGGATTGTTCTCCTGAACCTTACTCATGCTAGGAATGTAAAGAAGAGTCACAAGAGAATGCTGTCAATCTCACTGAGTCTCTGCAAGTCATTGGTTTCCACTGGTCTCTTCAATGATTGCAAAGAGTCTCCCAGAAGCAAGTGACTTAGCAGGCTGTCAGACTTTTTCAAAAATAAAGGATACGATTAGTCTCTAGAGAGGCTGGTAAACTCTAGTACTCCCTTATCAGACAAGCTTTTAATGAGAATGTCAAAACAACTTTGTACAGCTGTATTTGCATTACCTTCTTACCAGTTTCTGGCCTTAAACATATTGCTTGATATTGAATTAAAAGAATGACCAGTACCCGTGGAATTCTGGTCTTTTGTGACTAACATCTATAACCTGTATATTCAGATATCCAAAGCCATCACACAGGATTATTATCAAACACAGCTCTAAGAGTAGTAATACAGGAGAACAAACTGGTTAGTAAATTCCAGTATGTGTCATTCGAAGCTTTTTCTTTAATATTGGTGAAACTTGTCTTTTTTGAAATAACATACACAAAAAAAAATTTACTGCTTCTATCAGGCCCTTTGACATGGTGCAATGTCTTTATACTTTGGATTCAAAATTAAGTTTGGTAGTGAAAACTCCCCAACTTCCTGCTAAAAAACTTT
The DNA here is from genome assembly GCA_009867235.2 of Psittacus erithacus. NCBI lineage: Eukaryota > Metazoa > Chordata > Aves > Psittaciformes > Psittacidae > Psittacus > Psittacus erithacus. Next base: position 12,537 of record WYDI02003642.1, read on the forward strand.
ACTGAAATGCGGCAACCTTATGCTGCTCTAGAACAGCAACTCCTATACTTTCTTTTTCAATAAACATTCTTTATCATGGTTAACCATGAGAAAATAATCCTGAAGCGAAACTAAAACTGGATTTTCACATACCAAACCAAAACATTACTATGAAAAGTCTCACATTGTTCCAAACACCACCATCACCAGCTTAATTCTGTCAGCAAGAGCAGTAGTGGAAGTTCTGGCTGCCAGCTGCAGTGGGTATTCATAGCTTTCTCAGCAGACCCAATTAAATTGGAATTACAAGACACTCAACTAATGACACCAGATAGCCATGCTGAGTTCTAATAAAAGTGAGTACTTTGGGAGGAAGAGAGACGAGCAGTTGCAAACAACTTCTGCATGAGTTCCATAAGCATATAGCCATTCACTTGGCAAGGTAGGCTCCAAGGAAAGTCATATAAAAAGAAAAATGATATTAGTACCAGGAGACAAATTACACAAAGTTCTAATAAACAACTAAATATTCAAGGATTAATATATTTTCTTACTGCACTACTAGTTGCTGGCACACAGATCCATTATCTGTTATCAGTTCATTCAGTTTTAATTCAAGGTGAACTTTTCCCTGAAAAAAAAAAAAAAAAATACACAAGTAGTTTTAAAAGCTTTTATTTTAAAAGTAGTAATTAGAGCAATAATGTAATTAACATTTAGTAGCTATTTAAGATTATTCCAATATAACCACTTCAAGCAAATATCTATTCTAAAGCACATATCCTGCAATAAGAGTAAGATGAATGCATTTGAACTTTAAGAGCGAATGATTAAAGAGAAGCATTATCCTCAGCTGCAGACAGCACATGAGTTGGACAAGCCTTCACAAATTAACACACACACAAAGTATGCTTCTTCCAGCATCAGAAAGCACCAAGAGCAAAAGTCCCTCTTACTTTTTGTTCCAAGCATGGGATGAACACTTGAGCAAATAGTGACTGAATTTATGAGCATTTCAGGAGAAAGGTCTAATATGACCTTGGGCTCTGAAGGCAGTTAGATTTTTTCAGAAAAGCACAATAGTATGCAGTAGCCATAACAACCAACATTTAATATCCAGCTGTGAAACCCTGTCCATTGCACCAGACTGAAGATTATTTAGAAATTTACTATGCATCCCAGTGCAGCTTTCAACTATTTCACAAAGTTTGCTGATGTATTCATGGAATAGAAAACACATAGGAAAGGAAAAGGTGACAGTAACTGCTAAACCAGGCTTCCTCCTTCTCTTTTTCTGATATAGGAAGATGTAGTAAGAAAATCAATCCATAAATGATGGCATAGCATGGATCAGCTTCAGAACTCAGCAAGGGCCAGCCTATTGTACCCTCTCAATAAAAGGATTCACAAATTCCAAACCATGATATGGAATTTTCTTGAAATTACCAAAATTAGGTACTGTATCCTTACAACAACATCTACTGTCTGAACAATACTGCTACTCCTTTCAGTGCCTGGCAATTTGTGCTAGCTTTCACAATTAAGGTAACCAGACACTGACAAAGTCTTTCTTCTAAACCATGTCCTCTTTTGTATTTTTGTAATCTATCCATTTGTCTGTTTGCTAAAGGTAACATCAGATGACACTGGTCTGACCACTATTATGATTCTTAGGGAAGGGACCTGGAAGGTAATTTTAGAGTGTGTCAAAGGAAGCAAGCTACAGTCTGAACTGCGATTTTGCTGTACAGCACTAAAATGGAAGTAAAACCCTTAGCTGACCTTGCACACATTTCTATAGCACTTACATTTTGACATAAAACTGCAATGTTTTCATTGTAAATCCCCTGGGGCAAGGGCTGTGCTTCTTTCCCTCTATGTCACAGGGAAGGAGAAATCAAGTTTCTTTTATGGGGACGTTTTAAATGTAACTATTTGGGATGCCTGCCAAGTGTTTTGAAACTGTTACCACATGGATTGGAACACAAGTACACTACGAATTTGCCAAGCAGAGAAACTCTATTACAAAAATAGATTTACAGGATAAAAACAGGATACTGAGAAGCATGCCAACATTCTTACAAGGCAAAGTTCTGGAATGACAAATGAAAAGACATTAGTGGTATTTATTGTAATAGGTGACTTAACCACTTTAAGTAGACAGACCTAGTGAATGGCCTAAACATCAACCTTTTGCTTTTAAAAAACTCAAACCAAACAAAACACAAATTGGGTGTTCTACACTGATCAGTACGAGTAAAATAGCTATTTTACTGCTCCTGAAAAATATTTGTAGATGTAGTTTGTTCAAAATTCAGCACCATACTGACTACAGTAACATGGCTCTTAAGTATTTGCCTGACATGTACAGTTTCAGGTACATTTCTGTTGTTTTGTTTGTTGACAGCAGTATGATTGTTTCCAGAAGTGGCTAAACTGCAGATCTGTATCAGAACTTTTGACATAAAATGCAACCAGGTTATAAACATGGTTGTACAGTCTGTTTTTTGTTAAAAGCATAAGGAGAAATCAGTCATTTGAATATACTTACAACTTGGTATGGATTTAGTACAACTACAAGCCACAATATTCAACATGCACCTCTATCATCAATGTACCCGATATACAGGCTGTTCATTATACCAAAGGCAGCCTGTATAAAACCAAATCACCGGTACACAGAAAGTACAGTTTTCTTGAAACAAATGAAGATTTAAGAAAAATAAACAAACAAAAAAGCAAAACCAAGCAAACTGCCGCATACAGTCAAAGAACACGAAATATGTATGCAAGCCATCCTCTTCCCTTGCACCCATCATAAAGTCTGGAAAATACTCATATGAAGGGAACTGGAGGAAAAAATGTCAGTTATATGTATGGCATGATAAGGAGAAGAGCACATCTGAAAACTATTTTTTCCCCATGTTTTTTTCCCAAAACTATTACGTAGCTTTATAAACTCTAGTGCAGTGTTCCTGTGAAAAAGCCAACTATTTTCAGCTATGTCCCACCAATAACCTTGGCAATCTCCTAGGAACACCTTTCAGTATGGTATGGTACACGAGACCAAATGCTGAAACCAACAAGATTTCAGCAACATCTGGCAGATGGGAACTGGTCTCAGCTCTGCTGCTAAAAATTTCATGTAAAAAGGAAGCAGGACAGAGCAGAAACCTATCCAAATGTCCTAAGTCAAAGAAGACTAACATGAGGACCACACACCTTAGCAGAAAAGGTCATCCTTTAATAGAAGTGTCATGCAGCAGAGTGCCTTACACACGCCACAGCCACAGAAAAGTATCAGTAAGAGTTTACCTTCCACTGAGAGCTACAGAGCCACGGAATATAAAAAACTTATTTCTAATATGTAAGAAATAGCTGAATTCTATTAATGGAATATTATAATTGAATTTTCATGCATAATTGCGTAATATTATGACAAAGTAATCTATCATTTAATACATTTTTATGACAGAAAAAAAACCATAGCAAGCACGACAATATTTAAGTCAAAGCAGGAATTGAATTTCAGTTTATATGTGGAATGGACTTTCTAGAATATTCAGAGAGATTCTCAATAATACTGCATTCTGTTTTTTTCCCTCAAATCAAAAAGAATTGCTGCAACTTCTAAAGCCATCTCACTTTTATGTATTATTGGAACAATCCTCTCAGAAGAACTTGAGCCACAGACCAAATTAAAACTCCCAAGTGCAAGTTATTTGATACTCAACGCAGAAAGAGTTTCAAAATAAAATGAGCACAGCACAAGTACCTCCATTTTTGGTGACCTTAAGCATTTCAAGTCATATAATCTGTCATTATTTCAGACAACACCAAACTGACTAACAACTGCCAAAAGATTCAGTAGTTTCCTAAATCATTCACCTGTCTCAAGTAAATAGTTCCTCTTGCAAAGATTTTAGACATCGAAATACTGTTATGATATTTCCTTAACAGTTGCTTCAAGTCTTCTGCCAGTTTTAAGTATCATAAGGAACAATATAGCCAGTTTAGAAGTATAGAGCATGCATCATTCTCTAATCAAGCTGAAAAACACAACTGTCTCATAAGAATTACACAGATGCTAACATCTATCTGCTACAGCTCATGAGAAACGTTTACCATTACATGCACTTCTCTAATTTTTTAAAATATAAATGTGTGATTTAATAGTTACCTGAACTTCTGAATTAGAATCAATAGGTTGAAGCATAAACCAGTTCTCTTTTCCTGTGTATTTGCATAAATCTTCTTTTTTGATTGACACCTTTCCTAGGGGAAGACAGCAGGGAGAGATAAGCATAAATATCACGTTCACCTGAATAGGACAAACATTTAAATGGATTTTAAGTTTGATTTTTTAAAAACTCTTTTAAACTTTAAGCTTATAATGCTGCATGAAAAGCTTAAGGAAGCAAGGAACATGAAGCATAAGTAAAGCATAAAATACTCTATATAAAGCCCAATTAAGGCAATTACCATGTGTTATCTTGGACATCACTAATAACAAGATTAGGTAAAATAAAGAGCATGTTTGTAGCTGGAAATAACACAATGAAGATTTGAGAGAACAGTAATCTTGCTGAAGAATGTTTAAATAGAAAACTGGAAGTAGATGCCTTTAACGCTTCTGATTGCTATTTGGAAAGCTATCATTATACTAAATTATCTGGCATCCTGGTGCAACTTATTTCCTTCCTCAATTCAAGTAATATGAAGACTACTTCCACAGCAGACTGTTAGACCTTAACAGCAACAGTATCAAAACAGCAGCTGCAACAGACCCATTATGCTGCGGTGGTGGGGAAGAGGGGAAATCCATCTCCTGTAATTTTTCATCTAAGCTACATAAGTTGCTGCAAAATGCTATGTAAGTCAGGTTGCACTGAGAGAATAAAAGTAAAATCTATAAATAGAAATTCTCCACAAATGCAATTACTGCGGAATTATTCCACAATTTACTCTCTAAAGTCCTACAGGTAGTGACAATCACGCAAATACTCCACCGAAACAGAAGTGAAGAAAAAGAAATACATCTTAAAAAATGTATTGAGGGTATAATTTTAAGAACATAAAATGTCTTATTAGCCTAAAAAAAAAAAAAAATGCATTTCAGTATAATAGAATAAAGCAAGGAAACAAAAAAAATCCTGCTTTTCAAACCTCAAAGGAACATTCAGTTTAAGAGTATTATAAACCGTGTTTTGAAAAATGTATCACTTCAAGAATTGTATCCTTAATACTATAGACAATAATACTGAAAATAAGAAAATGTTATAAAATATGCAGGCAGTATTCCAGAACTTACCTATACGCAGGTCTTTTTGTAGAACACTTTTATCATAAATGTAGAAGGACAACCACTGGAATGTTCTTGGAATCTCAAAGTAAAACTCTTCCCCAAAATATGGGCTGCAAAGAAAGACTGAAAGTTAAAATACAAAACACTTTATGCAATTTACACGGAAGACAAACATTAAAATGCTGCATTTTTACTGCAATCTCAGATACAGGCCTTCAGCAGTATACTTGCCTATCATCAAAGCCATCCATAACCATTTCATTACAATAACATAAAATAACACCACAAGTTAAAACTTCCTGAGAATGCCTAACATATATTCAAAACAGAGAAAAAAAAAAAAAAAATCAGAGCAGAGAAAGTGTCATTTCCTCTGAAATTTCAATTCTATTTTTCTGTCTTGAAATTATTCTATCTGGTTCTGTACCACCCCAAATGACTTCCTGAGACCCTCACAAGTTTTAGCTTTCCTTTTTGAAACATGATGTATTAATTACTTCACTAACTGACACCTGTTTAGCTCTAACTTCTGTGTCAAATCTGATGCCCAAAGATTCAGACCTGTAAAAAGAAGCATTAAGGAACTATAAAACAGAAAAGTAGAAAAAATAAATATTAATCTCCATCTGCATAGCCCTTTACATAAAAAACTCTGGATTTTTTTAGACCCAGAAATACGTCTATGTTAGACATATTTCACACAATGGGTTAGTATCTTCACTCAAAGAATTCATGTTTTCATTAAACTTAAGGAATACTTATTGATGTGATCATAGGCAGTAGTCAGAATGCTTCATTTCAAACAAAACCACAGTTATTTCTGTGACTGCAAGCTGTGAATTCTGAAAATCAAGTGCATCCACAAAAAACACACCAACACTGTTATTTTGGAACTACTGGATTCTTAAAGACTTAAAATACTTTCAATTACAATGCATTAACGTCATCAAGAACAGGTCTTCAGCTTCACAAAACTAATTTTAAGCCCCACTTTCTTTCTACAGAAAAGTACTGTGATGACAGTTCTACCAAACCCAGAAACAGATTTGGGGTTTGGTTGGGGTTTTTTTGTTTGTTTCCCAGTAAATTCCCTTTCTGACACTATATTGTTATGATACTTAAACTAATACAAACATGCTTATGTTTGGAACAATCAGTTCATATTATTGCCTACCTAAACGGATACCAGGACAAATAAGATATCATCCCTAATCTCTTTCCTCCAAACAGTTACAGAAAAAGCACCAAATGCTTAAGGACCAATGGTAATAAGTTCAAAATAAAGGAGGAGCTGACAACTAGCTTTAAAAGTGGAAAAGGACACAGGTGAAAAATCTAGTATTCCAGATTTATGGAACTGATTTTGAGAAACAGGAAGTTTAACTGCAGGAATTCATTATGAGGAATTTCACAAGTGAAATTGTTCCTTTGCTCAAACCCTGACCTTTTTTCTTAGGTTTTAAAGCAGACAAATCGGCCTTTGCACTACACTGTGAAATAATTCAAGAATTCTCAACTGAAAAATTTGATTGTGGTTTTTCAGCTCCCTGCTTTTTTTTTTTTTTGTTATTTCAAAGCTGACAAATTCAGCTTTGATTTCGAGAGCTCGGTTCTTGCCAGCACCAGCACTAAAGGTATAAATTCATGAGTGCTACCTTTAGCAGCAATGCAGCCCTAAGCAGCCTCAATTTCCTTATTACCTTTGCCACTCAATTTTAATTGTACTGACACAACAACTTGGACCAAAAAAGATGAAACAAAGGATTATTTTAAACTTAGGTCAATTCTGTGATATGGCTCCTCTAATAGCTACACTATTTGTGGCACCAGTGTAAAGAGATACTACAGCAAAAAGTGTGAACTGTGGGTGAACTAGCTGGCACTGGTATCAAGGAGAAACTTACTAATTCAGTCTGTCAGACATCCCAAGAGGACCGCTAGACTACACCGTATATCAACAATTGCGTATTGCTCAGTGTTAAGTCTCTATTCTTGCTGTATCTATGTAAATCAGTGCATCCTGTTATAATCAGATAAATAGTCTGGGTTGGAGACTGCTAGCAGAGACTTCCAAAAACCTATTTAGCAGCTAGACCCTATGGCTAAAGTGAGCTAATTTCACCGCTGTATTCCACCTCCCCAAAAGAGTGATCAGCCACTAGCAATCTTTGTGACCTCAACATCACATGAAGTCTCAGATTTTGCAACAAGGAGCAGGTCAGCAGCACAAGCATAACCAGAATATAATGCATTGTTTTATTCACATTGACACATTTTTCCTTATCTAGATTAACACCACTGCCTTATGAATCAGTTTTTGATTATTCTTTAGCAAATACCAAACACAGAGAGAAAATTTAAGGTGAAGAATACAAGCAATTTATAAAGAAATTCAAAGGTGGATACAGAACTGGATGAAGTGGTACAGTATGTTATACAAACGAGGAATAATTAAAATGGAGAACCTACTCAACCTGTTCCTCAGGGATTCAGTCAGTTTAGTACTTTCATTTGTGACTTTGATGCAAGAACTTTAAAGACTGTGACGGATACAAAATTAGAAGATACTACTAATTCAAAGGAAAACCAGACTGTCATTCAGGAAGAACTGGATTACAGTAATACAGGAGATTAAATTTAAATGCATGACATACTTTTTGTTCTTCCTTTCCTAGTTAAACTGGCACTTCTATGACAGAAACTGAACAATGCCCCTAGGTCTATCATTTGATAAGTGCAACAAAAGAATTTTGCTATGACCTTGCTTTCACACAAAGTTCAGTTTGGAAAAAAAAAAAAAGAAACGGAATTTAGTTTAAATAATAATAAAAAAATGGAATACACACACCACAACTCCTCCTCATTTTCTCATATTTGACCATGGAAATTTCAGGAGCCTCACGGCTGTTCTTTAAATTTTCCAGGGGTAAAAAAAAAATTGCTTTCTTCAGAACCCACAGAAATCCCACACTGTGTGAGGAAACACTTCTTGAGTCATTAGTCAAAATATCCTTCTTTCACTTCAGTATTAATTCATGTTTTTCTAACTTTGAAAAGTCATTTACTTCACATCTTCACTCAAACAATAGTCCCAGTACTGGTGGAAGAAAAATCCTACTTGCAACATTTTAAAAATATATTTCTTCATTAGTTTTAAGTCACTGTAGTCAGACATAATTTTAATTCTAGTGATAATTACTTCCACAGATGTTCAACTAATGGATATTCATATGATACTATTTAGATTACAGCTAGTATAAATTTGCAACCCAGAATGCAGTGACAAAAACAGACTGTGAATTATGTGTGTAAGAAAATGCAAGCAAACAATATAGGACACAACAATTAAATTCAAAGTTGTATTTATGACTAAAATTATACTGTACTATATCTTGCTGAAAAGCAATTTATCAAGCTCTCAAACTAATAAGAGATCAGAGCTTTCATCTTCCCTTCCAGTACCTATAGGTTAGTACAGTATTCCAGTTGAACACATTAATAAGCAACAAGATGGTATAATTAAGTTTCTGGAACAAGTGCCAGCCTTCATAACAGCATACACACTAGTAATCAAATGTAAGCACCCAGTCTGGTTGCTGCCAATAGTGGATGACTTTATCTTATTACACTGTGTACCATCGGTTTGTATGGAACGTTATGCATGCTGCGAATCTTACTTAATGGAGTCATAATTCAGAGGATGGAGCTCCCTATGCAGTCAGTGAAGACAGCAAGGCACCTACAGGCAAGGAGTCATCCAGAACACTGACTTCTAACTCCTAATAAAATGTTTTCAACTTAGAAATATTAATTCCATATCATCGGAAAAATTTTCAGTTTGAGGCCGAGATGTGCGTGTCACTTGAGACATTCCAGCCTCCCCAACTGTTGCTTTGTTATAGTGAGATTTTTCTTCCTCTGTAAAGTATTAATGGCATTGTTTTCATTGAATCAAGTTTCAGTTAAAACTTCAGTACTATTTTTAAAAGTTTCGATGTTGAATCAAATATCAATGTTATGATATCAAATGTTTTACTATGCAATTGATACTTCTATTATCAGGTGACTGAAGTATACAAATCAAACAGAACATAATGTCTGCATAAACATCGAATAAACATTGAATGTAACAGGTCTTGCTTCTAAGCACAGCAGTAACTTCTAGGGTTTCAATTATTAACACGTCAAAAATCTGATAGCAAAGTCCTTTTTAAATGATACACTGGGTTTCCTTCTACCCATCCAACTACTGTCTATTCAAAGGAGAAATTTTAAGTATCTGCTTTATCAGTAGTCTTTTTAACATTTTTCTCTGAAGGATTACTCAGTTGATTACCAAAACAAACTCAATCTTAACTGCAGCCAGTTAGATTTTGAAAGTCTTCTGGATCTGACTACAATTACAAATTGGGAGTATGAGCAAAGTAGTTGCTCCTGATTGCATGTACATAGTGCTTGCTTTTCATACAGAAGCCTAAGGAGGCATTTAAAACAATGTTTTGAAAAAGTAGAATTCCCTATTTAAATTTGCCACATGAGCAGTACGCTGCTCCTCACCCAAAAACACCTAATGCGACAGCTCAAGGAACAAACACTAACTAAGAAAACCACTGGAAACAGGAAAACTTTTTAAGAGTTTGAACAGGCTTTCTGGATTTAAAGAGGAAGGTTTAATGTCTCTTCCCAATCAGTAAAACTGTCACACAGATATTCTGAACAATGCAGCTGCAACAATGCTTCAGCATGGGTCACCAGCGAACTGAAGAATTCTGAGACAGGAAAGCACACACTGCAGCTATGTTATGACTTCTTTGATCACTTGTAAAGCTGTAAGATAGTAGCAGAACCTACAGCTAACTGTAGCTCAGGAAGACAAAACAAGCCATTCTGTGACAGTACTGGTTACAGTTTCCAAGACAAGAACTTCAGGACAATATGAGACCTATTCACAGAGACATCCTATAGCACACGCAACTGTAATACATGGAAAAGATCTGGTTCCTTTATTCTAGAAACAGGTTTTACGAGACAGACATTAGAAGCAGAATTCCACCAATGCAGACCAACTACATGTCCGAAGTAGAAAATGGCATGAAGAGCAACCAACCACCTTTCCCTTGAAAACACCCTGGCAACAAAAAGAATGTTATGCTGCTTAGTAGAACAGAATACAGTAATAGCGAAATAAGTTTTAGCATGCTTCATTGTAAAAGCACTGCACTACTCACAAGCCTCAGTTTTGTCTCCTTTCAACTACTGTCATGATTTACACTTGCTGTAACATTTCTGAGAAGCTGCCACAAGTCAGCTCCCATTCTTTCATAGTACAAGCAAAAGCACATGCATGTTGACACATATCTTGTTTTTATTCTGAACTGAGACAGGCTTGCTTATCATCTCCATTTAAAAATTAAGTTTACCTTAAAGATTTTTCAACTACTTGTGTACGGAAAACTTCTTCTTGGTCCAAGTTTATGGTACAGAAAAAGTCTCTCATTTTGTTGGGTATCAAGTGTTTGGCGTCATCTGTAAATAAAAAAATTACTGTCAATATATGGGGGCAGGAGGAACCCACAAAGTATTAGCCACAAGATTTTTACAGTGTGTTCAAAATTAACTTTCCCATTCAATTAGCATGTATTTCCACATTCATTTTCAATTCCTAAGATCCAACAGCATACAGAAATTGCTATACCCAGCCTCACGTGGAAGGAGAGTCAACAGGAAGCAGACAGCACACTGACTCATGAACACCACTTCCTGCAGCACCTGCACTTTCCCTTGAGAGGTCTCATCTTGGGCTTGACCCTGCATAGCTTGCTAAATCCAAGAAGCTTGCAGCCTGAGGTGATACGGCATTAGGTCATAATACCAAGACATGATCTGGCTAAGCTATTGTTCACTTGGTATTTTCTCTGCAAATACTTTGGCTAAAGGAAGCTGATTAATAAGAACCTACCCATAAAATCTTTATTTCATAGTAGGAGGAGGCAAAAAAAAAAAAAAAAAAATAATCACCCACTGACTAAATGCAATAAGGACAAGAAAAAGTGGAAAAGGAAGTTTCTAATGAGGCAGGATGACTGCCAACACAGGAGTACAAAGATTTGCTGGGTACTGAGTCCAGACCACTGTAATAACACACACCAGACATCAAGTAGCCCTTTCCGAAAATGGTTACTTCTGAATAGATATAGCAAAACCAGATCCCAATGCTCAAATCGAAAGGCTCTTCCAAAATCTGAATGTCACAGACACCTATATTTATGGCAACACTATCCTTTAGCTTAAACAGTTATTCCCCCACCCCAGGTGTTTTCCTCCCCTCTGAATTTCTCTGAAGACAGCAGACAGACCCTCTTCACCTTTTATTCTGCTAAAAGAAACAAGACAAGCTTTTTCTGGCACTCTCTCATGAGAGGCTCCTAATCACTGAGTAGCCACTCTCTGTCCCTGTTGCACTTTGTTATCTTTAACACAGGCAATCAGAATTGTATTCTCTCTTAGGACCTTTTACAGTAGCATTCATTCTTACCTGCTACTAGAAATGCCTTTCCCAATGAAATGGGAATCTAAACTTTACATAAGGTATTAAAAGTAGTAGGATGAAGACTACATCAGAGTACTGAGTTTTAATTACTTATCATGCCTGAATAATGTATCTCCTCAACTTTCAAAGACCACAGCTTTAAGGTAGATGTGAAGCGTCACATGCAAGATTCTTTTTTAAAAAAATGCAGGTATCAAGAACTCTGGAATAAGCTTTATTGTCTATCCTGTTAACATGTAAAACCAGAATTTTGCTTTCTCCCCCTTTGCTAAATAGATTATTACTGCCTTGAAAGTTAAATAAGTAATGTCTGGTACTAGAAAGGCTACCACAACGGTATCAGAGCTGCAAATGTGACAGCTTAACAGAGAGACTGAACTTTATGCATGATGTTTTCCAGGTCAGGGATATGTACAGTGATGGAAAGCGTGAACAGACACTTCAGTAACTTCCACAGTTAAAACTTGTGATCTCAGAAACAACAATGAGCTTTTCATCAGCTTGGGTGTGGGAGAGCAGGAAGTACATATATTACTTCTTAAATACCACACTTCACATTGACAGAAGGAGAGTTATGAACAGAACCAGTTTTTAATGCCACCAGACTCCAAAAAGAGACTAAACTCAAAATTACCCTTAAGTGAGATACTGTAGAAGAACCAGGAATAGCACACCAATGACAGAACATTGCCTTAATAAAAAAATTATAAAAAGGTAGCTATTTTAATAAAACTTATGAAAGAAAACACAAAAATAAATTCATGAAAGAGGCTAGCAATCCCCAGAGAGCTTCTGATATACTGTAGTTTGTAATTAACGAGCATGAACTGTATGTCAGTTGTTCCTGATAAGAATCCTTATTTTTAGTTAATACTCTGTAGCTTCACCATCCTATTTTTTACATAAAATATTCAAGATATAACATTACTTAATCGACACTATAAAGGCACTGAACAGTGGACTTCGAAAGGAAATTATAATTACTGTCACCTCATGTTTTCTTAAAAGAGTAAAAATTAAATACTCCTACATAATTCACAATATTTAAGTCTACTACACTGAAATCTCACAGTATTAAAAGAAACTTTCCACCCAAGAAAATAGTAAAAATAGAAGTTTTGGTTTTCTAATGAGACAAAAACCTTTATTTTGTAGCCCAAGTGTTTAACTTTAAGGCACAGACAAATTTATTGATGTTTTTGAGAGGTGGGGGGATGATTCCCAGAGTTGAGTTAAAAATAATCTCAGAGCACTTATGAGGAGAAGTACATATCATGCAATTTCACATCTTTCCAAACATCTCTTGATATCTGTGATTGTGGGAGACTTTTCAGCCATACAGTGCTCCAACTCTTTCAAGATTATTTCCTTAAAAGTTAAAAAAAGGGGCGGGAAGCAACTCCCAGATATCACACACAAGTCTTAGGTTACACTTTGGTTACTTTTTCTCAAAAACCTACAGCTACAACGGCTGCATAAAAATGAAGTATGAACACCAGACATCTGCTGGAATGCTTAGATTTTCAGAGCATTCATCAAGTATGCAATTCTGAAGACAACATGTTTCACTGTCCAAAGGATGCAAAGGAAAAAGGTAAGAAGTATGACAAGCATATTAGAAAATGTATACCTCTGATAAGGGCCCAGAACAAAGACATTTAGAAGACGTTTATGCACACAAAGTATTAACCTCACAGGACTAAACATTATACAGCAACAATTAAACCCACTCCAGGAATGCAGCATAATCAGAAAGAGCCAAGTAGCAGTAACAACTCAGTGCAAGAAGTGTGAAAAGGAATACATCCTGAATTTTGCCAAATGAGTTCCAGGACACAAGAGAGACATTTTCAAAGTGCTACACTAAGACAGGTTTCAGTTAACACACCAAAAATCAAAGCAACTAACATCACCTACCACCTAAAATTGTACTACTGGATATCATGAAATGAAAACATAAGATAATTACACAGTTTAAAGCGCTACACTATAAGCCATGCCTAAAACTACATGATATCCACATACCTTTGTAAAGTGCTTCTGTCATTACTATGATGCAAAATGTAGAGCCACCAATACAAGAGAGTTGTTATATATTACAGACAGACCTTCAGTGGATTTCTGGTGGAAACCTGCTAAGTGTAATACCATGTTTAAAAAAAAATTGAATTATAAGGTTAAGACCAGTTCATCTTGCCTCTTGCTTGAAAATCAGAGGCAGGAGACTGGCTGCAAACACTGGTATCCCATGAAACAGAGTGCCAGGGATTGCAAAGATGTCCCTGCTCTTTTTTTTCACCACCTTTAAATAAAAGCCTCAATTCTATATCTGTTGTGATGATCTGTATAATATCACTAACTTTAGATTATATCATCTATTTGTGTATTGTAAAACAACAGTATAAAAAAGAACTCACTGCAGATGGTGTTTTCTATACATATAGAATTACAGAACTGACATTACTTGGTTAAAACTATCACGCTGTCATGTAACGTATAAAATTGACAGTGTCAAAAGTCTTGTAGTAGTTTAAATGGAAGCAAAGCTTTGGCACCAAAATGTATTCCCCATTTTAAGACACATGTTACAAGGAATTCTTACAGACTATGAACATCAACTTTCCAAAGTGAGGTCTGCTACTGCCAATCCCTCGAGGTCTAGAGGGATTACGTTATTACATTTATTTATATTGCTCATTCAGAGTGCTTTTTTCTAAAAAAATGCCTTAGCAAAATACTAGCAAGTGAAACTTAAAACAGTATTAGCTATGCAAAGAAGCTAAAAGAGCAAAAGATTGGATGGTTCACAAACTTCCACAGCATATTTAACCTGCATCTTTTTTTGTAAACAGTGTTTTTGTTTTGTTAGAAGAAACAAATAGGTTTACAAAGTGATTTTCACACTGCTTCAAGACATATCTTTTATTGCAGCTATTACTTCCACTCAGTTTCCAAACAGGCTCCTGCAGTTCTTACAGGTCTTTGGCAACCAACCTTTTATGTATTCCCTAGGAAGAAGGTTGTAGTCCTTGGTTTACTATTACTTTTGCCAGGTAACCAAACATTTGAAGTTATGATACAATTTCAGACGCAATGCAGACCACTTAAACGGGACAATAAAACTATTTTCAACTGAAGTCTTGAGACATTTTGGATTTTGCTTTTTAATGTTTAATGGAAAACTTTTATCAGGTTCAAGTATCACAAAATCCAGAACTTCTGGAACGTTGCATGGTCCAGTGTTGGAAAAAAAAAAGTCAAACCAAACCAAACTTGTGATAGAAGTTAGGAAGCAGACTGGTGTCAAATAAATCAGCTTCAGGAATTAATGCCTCAGCCCCAAAATGAACTGTATCCTTTTTTAACGGTAAGCTGACACACTATATCTGTGATAACTGCTAACAACACAAGATCTCTATATGCTTAGCCTTGTCTACTCAGCCAGCAATAACTCTATGGCTATGGAGTGAGAGCACCTCCAGCTATACCTTATGCCTCTTCTTCTTATGACCTAGTCTTCTATTTACTGAAGACATATTCAAGTCTATACTCCATGATGATGTTTAAGTGATCATGACTCCATTCCTCCACCAAACCTAATCCTTCATCAGATTTTCACAACCAGTTCTCAATCACAGCACCATGCTCAACTCAAGATGCCTCACTTCATTCTCAAAAAAGTCGATCGGCTATGTGAAAAAGGAAATAAATGGGTGGCATCTGAATTGTATGAATGTATTTCGATACCCCTTCAGGAAGCCACTGCACATCCTGTTTCTCCTACTCGCTTTGAAGTCCTCCCGAGCGGAGCCGCACCACGCTATCTGTTTTCCTCCGCGGCCTCTCCTCCCCAGCTCATCCTTCGGTTTCCCACGTTACTGAATGCATAGGCATTTTTAGTCAGCACTTCCTAACCACCAAAATAAAGTCACCAGCCTCTCTCTCTCGCACACACGCTATACAAAGAAACAGGAGCATTAATGACCGTTTTCAGAACAGCCCTCTACCATCAACTTCCTGCACATCAATAATTTCGCAATTTCTGCTTGACAAACACACTCTGATGCCCGAGGTTCGGGCGGGAGGGAGCACTTCTGCTCGCCTAAGGAAAACCTCGGAGCAACGGACGCTTCCCGGCCACTTCGGGACTCCAAAGGCCCCGCCACATCCCTTCATCCCTCCCTCATCCCTACTACACACCTCCCGCCCGCCCGGCGCGGCGCCGCGCAGACCCCGGCCCGGCCCCTCCAGCACGTGCTGGCCGCGCCAGCCACAAAGCCCCTTCCTGGCGCCGCCAGAGCGCGGCCCGGGTCCCCGCGAGGTTCCCTCTCCTGATCGTCTGGCCCGAGGAGCATCGCCGTGAAGAGCTGCTGCCCCCTCCGCCCCCCCAGCGGCCTCAGGCGCCCGCCTCACCGCAGGGAGGGAGAGGGAGCGCCTACGGCCCGCGCCACGGAGCCACAGCAAAAGCGGGCACCTGAGCACGGCGGCCCCGGGCGCTCGCCCAGCCCAGCCCTACCGCAGCCCACCCTGGCCGCGGCGCTGCACTTACAGATCTTCCCCCGGAGGTTTTGCAGCACCCGCACCTCGTCGCCGCCATCCCCGGCCGCCATCTCCGCCGCCTGCGCAGTGCAATGCGCCGCGGGGGGAAGGGAGCGGCCCGGCCCCGCCACACGCCCGGGAGCCACCCCGCGCCGCCGCGGCCGCTCCGCCCCCGCCGGTAGACGCCCTCGGGGGGCACCCCAGACCGGAGAGGGACGCGGGGCGGGGGTGCGCATGCGCGGTGGCGCCCGGCTCCCCCCAGGCTTTTGCGCTGCCGTTCCGTCTTTGCTGCGGCGGTGTGTCGCTGCCAGGCCTGGTGCGGCAGGCTCGCGGGGCCGAGGGGTCTTTGTGGTCCGTCCCCGGTTCACTGCGTTCCTGCTGCGCTCGGCCGCTTTCGCAGCTTACCCTGACTGCCCTGTTCTTTGTGAGCCTCTTGCAGGGCAGAGGGGCTCTGGCTGCAAGGCACAACAAAAGTTTGTATTTACCATATTCATTGCATTAAACGGCTGAAACTAGTGACAGGGCCGGTTGCTTTCATTTCTGGAATGCTGAGTGTCTGTCTCTGTGAAAAGCACGCCGTGGCTTCTGCTGAACCTCCCCTGCTGTCCCTTTTTCGGGTTGTCTGCTCGGTCACACAAGAAATGCCATAAAGCAAGTAAGCAGTTCAGCTTCCAGAGCTGCCTCTGCACCACAGTGGGCAGTGCCGACACACCCGAAGGTGACACAGATAAAGCAGCAGCCGCCGGCCTTCATTAAAGGGCCTTTGCGTCATGTTTTATATCAACGTTTCCTGAAGATCCTAACGTGAAACTCTCGGGGATCTTGCCTACATGTGGAGTTTGTCCCAGTCCCGCATCAGTGGCGGGTGTCTTTCCTAGGTCTGCATAATCCCCCCAGCCACCAGGCCCTGAAAGCAGAGTCTGGTGAAAGCCTTTAATGACTTACGTATCCTAAACCATTGGTAGTGCTAAAAATGTTTTAGAAAGCAGCAGAGGAATAGGATTCTTTATGCTCAGAAAGCCCTCTTCAGTCTGTCCTTCTGTTGAATGGAAGCTTGGAAAGTTTCAGGCCAGAACCTGTCATTTGTCTCTAACTTAAGTCCTCTGCTCTGACCATTTTGTATTTCTCTGCACAAATCTTGCCACTGCTACTATGATATGGCATCAAGCCACATAATCTGACAGTCAGGCACTGCTGTGCCTCCTTCCTTGGTGGCTGTTCCTTCATCCAACTTCTCCCCTAGTGCTCCTTCAGCAGAGGTGAGACTCCTTCCTCCTCCCCATGCTTCACATAGTGGCTGAAGGACCTTTGAAGGTGGCAGGCAGGGGGTTGACGGGGATAAGGTGCTTCGTAACACCAGTAATGGGTGTATTTGTATGCATGCAAACCCAAATCTGCACAAGGACATCAGTTTGCATTAGCTGAATTTTAACCTGTTAGAAATGAGAGGTTCCTCGGCAGTGCAAATTGAGGATTTAATTATCTACAGTTGACTGTCTAGGCTGGCTGCCCCATTTAACCAGTGGCTGGTAAATCTGACAAGGCCAAGTAAAAGCTTTGATCTGAGGAAACGTACCAAGGCAGCACTCTTGAGAATGAAGATGAGTGCTTAAACTGCAGACTGCAACATTTTAGAAGTTGTATGGTGTGACTCTAGTCCTTCCATACTCTCACAAAAGCTACAATTACAGTTGGACTTTACCATTAAAATTAGCATCAGCTTCCTTCAAAGCACAGACCTCCTGTAGATGTTATAAATGCAACTTTCAGTTTTGTTGTTGTCCAGTTCCTGACACTCTGTATTTTTTCATTTTATAAGTGGCTTGTTTTAATCTAACATGCTATATCCAGAATACCATTCCAATTGCATAATATTAATTTTCAGCCTCTCTTAACTTTAAGAGCATCTGCTTGACAGGTACGTCTGTCCAGCAAAGGACAAACACTGGTGCACTAACTTGGAAACTTAGGGGAAAGGTTTCTTTATGCAACAAGGACATAAGTAAGAGGGATCTTTGTTCTTGTGAGATAAACACTTATTTCAGCTAGAGTCTTGGACTGTCAGTAATAACTGCTGTATTAAGGAAGTTTAGAACAAATAAAATAGTTGATGACACTTAGTGGCTTACTTAGGATGCTTCTGCCTGTAGTTCAGCTGTGTGGTGTTCTTTCATTTCATTGGCTAACATTTTGTTTAGATGAACAAATGCTGAGATGATCCACTTGCCTTTTTAATTATCATTTAAATATAGAAAAATGTATTTGTTATATGTAGCAAACTTCTGAATTTTTTTTAGTTCCACGTATCTCCTGAAGACCATCTCAGAATGACCTGCATAGTTCAGCTTACATTTCTTTTTTAATGCAAGTTACAGACTATTGCCACCTACCTGAAGGGGAAAGTACTTTGAGTACGTATAAGCTCTTATTTTATATGTTATCTCCCTATTTCCTTATACAATTAGATGTTTGCATTTTGAACTGTTTCTTGACAGTAGCCTCAAAAGATCTGAAGTACAGTGTGTAAAATACACCATCTATACTGCAAGGTTACTATCAGAATTAAGAAGAAAAGAATTTTGTAAGTTTCAGGTCCTAATGAAAACATGTTTAAGATGTTGTACAGTATTCAACGCAGTTCACGTGTCTTCCAAGTCAGCAGTAGATTCCGTTCACCTCAGCATTGCATTCACCTTTAATGGCACAATGCCAGGAGATACCATCACTTCCCTTGAGCTTCTGCATGGCGGCAATTCACTGTTTTTAACCTTAATGAAGGCAGCGTTTGGTAACTGTGTTGCTTAATCTTGTAACGAAATAACTATTGGAAGATACATATCTCTGGGTCTTACAGATTATGCAAGTATTAACAATTTAAAAAATTGAGAGACTTGAAGAAAAAGAGGAAGATGTTATTTTAATTAAGCAAAAACAGAGTTATAATCACTCTTTCTAAAAATAAAATTAGACTCTTTATCAATCCTTAACATCTGCATTTAATATTTTCTTCTAAACAAAAATACAGATGCGATTATGTAGCAAATGACAGTCTTTGACAACATACAGTTTACCTTCTCTTACACTTAACTTTAATTCTAATTTGGTCATTAATACTTGACTCATTACTGCAACATGTTACTTGTAATAAAAGTGCCACAATTGAACTATAAACATGACATTGCCATCTTAAAACTGCTTTGCTATAAACTGTAGAGAATATACAGAGTTACAAAGTCATTGTGTTTTTATCAAAATATACAAACCCCCCAAACCTAACACAAGCTATCAATATTTTTCTTATGAACTATACAGTTATATAAAATACTTGTAAAATTATCTTTATATTTATAAATATTCTACCTTATTTGCTTTGGTCTATAATTATCATCATACAAGTCCACTTTGCAGATATCTTTGTGTACTTTCTTTAAAACATCATCATACTTTCCTATGTTTATTCTTTTATTCTTATTTAAATGGAACCAAAGCTGCCATGAACCCAAAATTTCTCAAGGGGTTCACAGCATTCACCAATGACAGAATAAATAAGTGGACTACATTATTACTTCAATCAATACTGCATTACCATTTCAATTGTAGTTTTATTGTACCCCTATAGTTTCTTCTAAAATATTCAAGAAGACAAAGTAAACAAATTGTGTACCATATCTGCATGTAGAATGAAGTCAAGTATCACTAACCTTTGTTCTCACTTAACTTTTTAACACTTCACAGAGATGAACATACATGACTAACTGGAAATGCAGGTACATTACAACAGAGCCCTATCATATAAAATGCAATTTCTAGACATACACCCTTTGGTGTTTTTTGTTTGTTTTAATCCTTTAATTGCAGTTAAATTTAATCACATTTTCACAAAATACTACTACTTGTAGTATTTCAGTGATGTCTTTCAGAAGCCTGTTCTCCTGATTCTTAGCAAACTCTGAAGCTAACCCTTTGGCGTAGCAGGATGAGGGAGGATGAAGGACCAGCATCTATCTCTTCCTTCATCAGCCCATGCCAGGCACCTCTCTGCTATTCATCCACTCTGTTGAGCAAAGGGACACTGTGACAGGAAGCGTACCTGCAGCCAGGGGCAGGCATGGTTTGGGGTTTAACCAGGAAGGGACCTATGAAAGTGAGATGTTTTATTTAAGGCATGGGAATGACAGGAAGCCTCATAAACTGGCCCTATCCCTATTCATACACAGAGTTTGCTTCAGGGATACATATGGAAGCAAGAATCTGAGTATTTACCTACCCTTCCCCAAAAAAAAGTATCTATGGTGAGTTGCTCTGTTGTTATCCAGTCATTATTCCAGGATGACGAGGAGGCCCATGTCCAAATATCCTCTTCTGCCAAGAATAATGATATTCATAAAAGACAGGAGTTGCAGACCCACCAGGAGGTGGATGCTTACATACAGGGTTTCTTTTCATTAGATTGTTTCATGAGAGAAATTTTCTTTAGACAGGTGCACCTGAATAGCTCTACCAGACCACTGACATTGTGATTTATGCAGTTTGGAAGACTGGCTATTGTGAGTTTTACTTAATCTTTATTACATGTCTGAGAGATATCATAAATCTGGAATACTTTCCACACAAGCACTCAAGACTTAATGATTATTATGGTAACTACAAAAATTAAAGGAAAAGAGGTTTAAACCCCTGCATATGTTTTGTAAAGGTTGAGTTACAGAAAAGCACGCCAGAACTCAACTGTACTTCAGCATACCCAAATTCATGAAACATTTCCCAACTTCACTTTAGAAGACACTAGATTACAATTACTTTGTTTATAAACATATTAATTTTTGTTTAAAAATGCAATATATGGTTTCTGCAGAAAAAAAACCCTTCTACAGAGTACACTGTGAACCTATGTGTTTATTTTGCCTAGAACGATTCTGACCCAAAACCAGCACTGTAAAATAGTTCAGTGACTAGTTTCCTGTATGCTAAGCAGCAGGATTGTGGTTGGTCATATTCTTTTTATTTTTTCCTTTCTTTCTCTCTATATATATTAGAAGTTGAATGTGGCAAAAGAATTTGGGGCCTTTCATATTAAGTTTGTATTACTGTAAATACTAATTTTTCTTTTCTGTGTTATTTTTCTTTCTTTTGCATATACCGACATATTTAGATAAATATTTGACCTTAGTAAATAGTACTAATTTGAGTGGAGACATTTCCCCATTCAACGCATCCATATTTTCTCCAGTATATAGTTTTGAATTTCTCTTCTTCACAACTGTCACTCAGAGTATAACTTCTGGAGTTACATTTTGTGTATTTTTTACCTCACTTCCTTCTGAGCCAAGGAAATTAGGATTTTCCAAAAGTTTAGTGCTTTCACTGCAAAACTGTTCCTTTCTATCTTGTAGACTTGGACTTTTGAATAGATGTTTCTTCTGGTGCATTCCCAGAGCAGCTGCTGTCTTGCAAATTTTGGGGCACTGAAAGCAAGGATATCCTTTACCATTATGCTCACGTACATGCCTTTGCTCGTGGTTCCTTTTGGTAGAAAGGTACAAGAAGCTCTGAAAGCAGAACTGACAGTGATAGCGCTTTTCTCCAGTATGAATTCTTTCATGTATTTTGAGTGTTTCATTTACAGTGAATGCTTTATTACAGTATTGGCAGACAAAATCTTTGACACCCCGGTGAATACGTTCGTGTTTCTGTAGATTTCCAGGGACTGAGAAACATTTACCACAGGTTTTGCAAGTGTAGGGCTTTTCCCCAGTGTGACACCTCATATGCATTTTTAAAGTGGATGGACTTTGAAATTGTTTTTGGCATAATTCACAAATGTAAGGCTTTGAGGCAGCTCCATGCCAGTGTACGTGCTCTTGACTTTCTGCAGTGGAAGACTGATCTCTTTCACAGAGCTCACAAGGAAGATTAGGCATTTCTGTGTTCTCTTCTTGATTGACTGCCTTTTCCTCAGGAGCAGTCCTGAGTGCGTACTCTCGATTGCTCGTGTTGTGGCTTTCCATAATGGTGTTCCTGCTTCCGTGCTTTTTCCTCCATTTGGTCTTTTTCATTTTTCTTAGCTGTCTGGATTTCTTTTTTGGTTTGTAATTATAATAGGGTCTCCAGGGTTTATCGCTGGAGTCTTGGTCACTTACATCATCACACATTTCTGTTGGCTCCAGGCATTCTGAGCTATAAAGCCTAGATGGGCTTCTTTCTTTCACCTCCATTTCTGATTCCTCATTTATATTGTCCTGTTTGGATTCATGTTTAGATTTTCGGCCCCTTTTACAAAACAGCTTAGATCCTAATATATGTCTTTTTACAATAGCCTCATTACCAATTTTTACCGTTATTTGACAAAGAGGTGCAACATTGCTGTCAGTAGATGTTCCAGGTAGGGCAGGCTTTGCAATGTATGTTTCAGTTTTACTTGATTCTTGGACAGTATTTGTTGTTTTGCTAGATGATCCTCCAGATCCTGTGATGTGCTGCGAATCCTCAGCTGCTTCTGCTCTGTTGTACAGCAGTGTTTTCTTTTTATCCTTAATAGTTTTTGATTTTGTAATGCACTTCCCATAATTATCTGACCCATATTTACAATCATCATACACAGACTGACTAGGTAGATTATTTGAAGATTGTATCTTACTGTTATCTATAGAAGTAATTGTTTTACTGTGCATTATAACTGACGAAACTCTGCTACTGTGCATTATAACAGAGGGGGCAGAACTGCTGTAACTGATGACAGAGGTCGAGTTTTCAGTCACATTAGTTAAAGACACAACTGAGGAATCACACTCCTGAGTAGCAGAGTCATTTGCAGCAGTGGAAACTCTTTTTCCAGCTGTGAAAAAGTCCCTTTGCAGGTCAGAATTTAAGATCCCTACTCCCCAAGAGGAAGAATTCTGAGTATTCGTGGAAGCTGCTGCTTCATTACATGAAGATGTATCCAAGGCAAGAGTTCTGTTTGTTGCTATTATATTAGGTTGAAAATTCAGTGGTGGTAGCTCAGAGCTAAGAGAACTCTGTATGAAACAGTTAGTAGAAGCAGTTTCATTAACTTGGCTACTTGTTTGAACATTTTCATATGAAGAATTTCGGTAAGACTTATAAGGTAGTCGCCTGCATTTCATAGGTAAGAGTCGATAAAGTTTGTATGGGTACATACTTGGTTTTAAGCCTCCATTGGCTGTCTTTTTATTAACTGAGAGGCGATGGTCAATTGCATGGAAAGACTTCTGATGATTTTTTAGTATATAGTAAGTCATAAAAGTCTCCAGACAGAAAATGCACTGATACCGTCTTTCTCCAGTGTGCCAGATTTCATGTCTGGTGCGATACTCAGCTAATGCGAATACTTTATTGCAGTAGTGACAAGGATATGTTCTTCTCCATGAATGCACATTTGCATGTCTTCGAAGGCTAGACAATGTTACGTAGCTACGCTTGCAGACAACACACGTATATAATATCTGCCCATCAACGACTTTAACCAAATGATCTGTTTCTGGCAAAGTGCGGTTTGCATTAGAATAATCCGTGATGCTGTCAGACAATAGAGGCTCTGCATTTGCATATGAACTTCCATTTCTTCCATCCACAGCAGTATAGTTATCCTCTAAATTTTGTTCGTTTCCATTATGAACAGGTAAACCACTTGATCTCATGCAGACTTGTTCATGGCTTTCCAGTATATTTAGATTTGCAAATTGTTTGCCGCAGTATTTGCATATGAAAGTTTCCTGATGCTCTGAATGGAGCTGAAGATGAGTAGTCAGTAACGCCCTGTCATTGAATGATTCTGCACAAGAGTTACAATTGTAAACGGGTGGAACGACAGTTGTCACAGATCCAGAGGCATTAGCAGAATTGTCTTCCTCTTCTCTGGATAAATGCAAATCTCCTGCTTTATTTTGAGGTTTTGGAAGGGAAGTAATTGTCTGATCAGTAACTGCTTCTTGTTGGGCTTCTGTAGTGGTTACTGTAGAGGCAGGTACTTTTGCTATAGCCAAACCAGTACCTTGGGGCTTAAAAGCTCTTTTAGGAGTATTACATGCTTGTTTTCCTGGCTGAACAAGTGGTGTGGCTTGGAAATTTTCATAGTGGTCTTCACCCACCTTGTATGAAGGGCTCCTGTCCTGCTCAAGAAAGGGTGTTCCTTGAAAAGTGTCTCCCCCAGAAGAAACTGCATAGGAGTGTTCAGCCAGTGTACTGGCTGGCTCAGCATCTTTGCAGACATCGCTTCTGTCAAGGCTGATGCTGGGAGCTTGTGTTGTCTCAGAAACTTTTTTAAAGCTTGCCCTTAAATCAAGCGGAGAAAACAAACTGTTTTCTGTTTCAAAGATTGAGAATGCATTTGTAATGCGTGGTCCATTTGTCACAGCGGAGTCTTCATGTCTCTTTTCATGTTTTTCCTCTTTGACTGTCCCTTTTTCATTAACACAGTATGCGTAGGGGCAGGGGGAACTTGAAAAATTAACATCTGTAAGATCTTCTAGGAATGATATTCCCAGTTTTTTCCCTGCAGCTGCAAGGTCCGTTACAGTCTCCTGCCTCTTGACAACTACTGTGGAACTGTAGATGTAATTCAGTATTTCTGTAAACACTTCAGCTTTGAGATCATCTAACTCCAGTACATGACCTGAAATACAGATAGTACGACTCCAGAAAATGTTTTTAAAGTAAAGGCTTGAAGCTGCCAGGACATTACTATGGGCTTTAAATTTGGTATCTTCCACAATGATGGTGACATCACATAAAATGCCCCGAATGCGCTGCTCGTTTAAAATGGAAAGCACAGTGTCACTGTGGAAGTCGTCCTTGAGATCCTTTGAATGGGACATGACTGTCATCTACAAGACAAAGAAAACAGGAAATATATTTAAAAGGCATTTTTTATCCATTTGTTTTACCAATTGATGAGGTCAACAGAAAGGACACAGACGTCAACAAAAGAGCAGGCTCACTTCACTGTCTATGTCAAGGCAGTACAGGAATGAAGCAATGCATTCAGCTTAAACAGTAAGCTTGTGTCGTGGTTTAAGCTTAGTCGTAAATTAGAAAAAGCACGTAGCCTGCTCGTTTTCCCCCCACAACCTGTCCTTCCCCCCCTCCCCCCCCCCCCCCACCCCCGCGGGATGGGGGGGGGCACAGCAAGAACGACCCTCCCACGGGAGGGGAGACGAAT